>OMLM01000763.1:0-12786 GCA_900302695.1 Helostoma temminkii | reverse complement strand
TTAACCCAAATGAAACATATCAATTACTCAAACTTCAAGGTTGTTTAAAGAAATTTTTGACTTAAAATTAAATTAAATTAAGAAAACAAAGAGGTTGTTCTATTTGGGCCCAAAAAAGAGATAGCATAGCACTGGTGTCTAGCACTACTCTGAGGAATCTTGGATCTTGATTTTTGACCAGGATATGTCCAGTAACTTCTATATAAAAGAAAACTTTATAGATGCCTTCTTCCACCTGTGGAATATCGCCAAAATTAGGAGCATCCCGTCTCAAAATGACGCTGAAAAACTAGTCTATACTTTTGTTACTTCTAGACAGGACTACTGTAATTCCCTAGTAATAGGATATCCCAGTAACTCCTCAAAAAGTGTGCAGCTTATCTAAATTGCTGCAGCCAGAGTTCTGACTGTAATTAGTAAGAGAGATCATATTTTTTTCAACATTAGCTTCCCTTCATTGGTGCTCTGATCTATGATAGAATTTAAAATCCTTCTCCTCACATATGAAGCACTTAATGATCAAGCCCCTTTCATATCTGAAAGACCTCATAGTACCATGCCACGGTACTATGGCAACATTTTGCTGTCAGATTGCAGGTTAACTTGTGGTTCCTAGAGTTTTCAAATGTGGAATGGGAGGCAGAGCCATTGCCTATCAAGCTTCTCTTCTGTGGTTCAGGAAGCAGACACCCTCTCTAAAAGACCAGGCTTTCATTGTGGTAAAGCTTATACATTTAGACTGCTGGGGGACCTCCCCTGATACAGTGAGCTCCGTTCTTCTTCTCTATCTATCTACTCATATGTCACCATATGCATGTCAATAACCTTGGGTCTTTCCCTTACTTGTGTTTCTGTATCTGTGTGTATATCTCTCTCAAAGGATGAGTAGGTGGAAGTAGTAATTTCTAATAGACAGATGAATTTGGGTCTGGTCCGCGAGAGGAATGAGGTTAGGTTAAGGGTTGCCAGTGAACAACAACAGCTCAGAGTGGGAGAGAGCCTTAGAGGAAAGGTGAGATTTGGTCCGAGGTCAATAACTCAGTGCAGTCCACTATTCAATATCAATAGTCCAGCTACCAATATCCAAAGTCCTACAGCCAACATCCAACATCCAATATCCGAGTTCCAATAACAATATGCTTTATCCAATGTCCTTTATCCAATGTTCTTTATCCAATTCAGAGTAATAGGCAAACAAGTCAGAGTAACAAAAGGTAGGTTACAGTACCAGTGCATGGCAGGCAGAGATCAGGGTCAGTATGAAGGTTGATGTTCTCGTCCGAAAAACAGGATCCACAAGTAACAGGAAGGCAAGTTACGATACCAGTAAGTGGAAGTCATAGATCAAGTCAGGGCAGGTACAAATGTTGAGGTTCTGGTCTTAAAACAGGATACACAAAGTCTAGCTGGATGATGGCTTCAAAACAAAGTGGCATGATCTGGCCGGGAGAGTCGTGAGAGCACCTAGCACTGGTGGAATAGGTTAGTAATCAGTGAGAGAGAGTGAGAGGCACAGACAGAGAGGGAGCAATTAAACAAAATATGGTCATGACAGGATGCAGAACTAAGACATGACAGATGACACAGCATTGACATTTTCTATCAAAACAGAATTGACTTTAAAAACCAGGTTACATCTACCCAATCAACTGCTTAAAAATTAAAAATGTTCTTATTGAACAATGGCAAACCTTCTTTTAGGTACACTTGAATAAAAAATAAATAAATAAAAAATTTGGTCATTCCGGGTCCCTGCACATGTGGAGATCACTCTTTAAATAAAGATAAAACTAAACTATAAAAAGTAACAATATCATAAGCTATATCCTCTACAGTATATACAAAAACTCAACACAAGAAGCTTCACAAATGGGCGGAAATATTGTAGGACTCCTGAAAAAGAAAATGTCTCTTGATTCCCTCACATTTGTATAGTCTGGAACAGGTCCAGAGACAATCATTATGACGCAGGAAGGAAAACCTTAAAACACAGAGTTAGTTTGCCAGTCCAGGGTCATACACAGAGATATGATCCAACAAGGCAACAGCACAAGTCCTCAATCCACAATACACGTCGATAAGCTGGTCCTATATCAAACACAGTCATACAGTCCAAAATCCAGAATGGCAGATCCACAGAAACAGTCCAAGGTCAGAACAGGTAGTCAATAGGTAGCAGGGCAGGAAAGGGAAAAACAGGAGACTGTGAATTACCAGAGGAGGCAAGGGAAACAGGTCAGGAGTAACTCATGACAGAATTAGGCAGGATTCAGGTCAGGCAGAAAAAACAGATTGATAACCAGGTAGACGTTTAGGGTTTTAGCAGGGTTCTGCTTAAATAAGGAAAGCACAGGTGTTCAGCATTCAAGTGAGAGAGAGTGAGAGAGAGAAGAGAAAGCACAACTATGCATATCTACAGATAACACAAAGTTAATAACATGCAATAGTGGTATGAGGGGATAGAGGAAAAAAAAGGAGCTTAGTTTGTCAAGCTAGGTCACCCAGCAGTCTAAATCTATGGGCTCATAGAAAAATGAAAAGTTTTAAGGCTGGTCTTAAAAGAGTGTGCTTCCGGAACTTGAACTGGGAGTTGGTTCCACAGGAGGGTAGCTGTAAACCACAAGCAGATCTGCACTCTGAGAGCAAAGTGTGCTGGTGGTGTTTTAAATATGAAGGGGCTTGATCATTAAGTGCTTTGTTTGTGTTACTGGAAAACTGTAACAGAACTCATGAAATATGATCTCAGAAAACACTGTTCACTGAAAGTGAGGCTCAAGACATCTTTCTCTCTACTTCTGCAGTAGATGCCCAGTCATCTAGCACATCTTTGTTAACACCCAGTATCTTAATTACCTCCTCTCTGAATTTCCCCTTTTCAGCTTTCATAATCTGATAAGTTCAGTCCTCCCTCTCTTTCTCTTCTTCACCTCCAAAGTCCAAGTCATCTTAAAAAGCAACATGCCATATTGTAGCCACACTATCGCGTCACCACCTTTTAGTCTTTTCAAGTTGCATCTCATGCATAAAACATAGTCCACATCTGTACACCTTTCCCTACTCTTATATGTGCTTCTCTTTCTTCTTCTTCAAATGAGTATTCATTTCCAGTATTTTTCCAAATTTCTCTCCTCTACATTCCTCTCCTTGTAACTAGCATATGTTTAGGTCTTGGTTGAATCCACCGTCCAGTGTCCTTGACTCTACCTTTCCACTTGGACTCTCCACTTGAACATTCAGGGTTCCTACTTTCACCTCCACACCCTTAGTCCTTTTCTTGTCTTGTTTCTTTTGACAGTTTTTCTCTTCGTATTTTACACTGTAACAGTACAGTATTTTGTCACTAATAACACTAATGCAGTACAGCAGGGGTTATCTGTGGATCAGAACAATCACATTAAACTCTTTATTACTTTATAAAGTCTGTCCCACTGCCTCTGCAGCTTCCCAGTTTGTCAGCTACTTGTTTCTAATCAGAGTAACACAGAAAACTGGAGTTCCACTAACGCAGTAAGGTCTGTAGGTATTTGTGCAGTGACAATGAGTTTTTATAAATTTTTTATACACCACCAAAATGGATATGAAATAATACAATCAAGACGTGATTGAAATGTAGAGTTTCAGTTTTAAAAGATGCAGTGGAATGTCCTCTAGAGAGCCATTCATCAAACATGACCTTACATTACAGGCATTTAGCAGATGCTTTTATCCAAAATGAGAACTACAAGGTTCAGTGTCTTGTCCAAGGACACCTCAGCATGTAGTCATGTAGCCAGTAGGAAACAGGAGTTGAACCACTAACGCTAGGTCTGGTAGACTACTGTTCTACCATCTGAGCTACATCGTGCCCAAACATTCTGAGAATATAGCTGAACTAAAGCAGTTCTATATGTAAGAATCAAACAGAATTCCTCCTGAACCAAATCTAATCCACAGTGTGGATTGGTTGAATTTATTGCTGCAAAAGGTTGTTCAAGTCATTACAAACCCTGTTTCACTGACTTTTCCACCATCATTTTATATGTTTAATAGGTGTGTTTCATTGAAGAAATGAAAAATCATAGGTGTGATTTATCAGCTTTAAAATGCTGTGTTTGTTGATATTTGGGACTCTGGTAAAGATCCCAGATCCCATTCACGACCAAATTTATGCAGAAAACCAGAAAACTGAAAATAGTTCACTTACTTTTTTGCAACTGTATGTCTTCAGCTGTACATCCAACAGGTGGCCGACGAGGGCAGAGAACAGAGCAGCTCTTACAGGTTTTTCATAGGTGGTGTAGGGAAAATACAAGGACATACATTATTATAAGCACCAGGCACTGATTTCTGCAAAACAGGAAAATTGAACAAATTAGTTGGTGTATGTCTACATACCAAAAAGTACATGATTTGGCCCCTTAGCATTTTGCTTCAACTGTGAAAATAACTACCCTTACAAAAAAGAATTTATGAAGTATTTATTTTATACTTCTTTTTTGTGAGGTATACTGATAATCAAAACTGAGGATTTCAATAAGGTACATTACAGTAATATAATGTAAATCCTCATTATAACTAAAATAACAACATGATTATTTCTTCTAAATCCATGTGGTGTTACCAGTGTTGCCTATAGTATTTATAAAATTGGCATGCTATGTTTTGAGTGAAATGGAATCCAGGAATCGGGCTGTGTAAATAGGAGTCAGTGACACAAACGATACCAAAAACATTTACTCTTGCTTTATCAAATGCAAAAAACGTTAAGACCTTAAAGCAGTCTGTATATCATTACATAAACATACACATTAGGTTAATTGGTGACTCTAAATTGTAAATGAATGGAAAGTGAAAAAACAATATGCTGCCAATACTGTATTGTCCTCTGCACACTGCAGTGCATTTTTATTTTTGTTTTTTTTATTGAATCTGATCACATAGAAACAGAAACTGAGAATCAGATTAATGAAGCTATAATAATTCATTAATCAGAACAGTGATTGATCAGTGATGTTAAATGTTTTTTTCCTGCTTTTTTTAGGGGTACATGAATTATCATACATGTATGCATATGGATAACCATGAACTATTAGGACTGCACAAGGTAATTTCTTTATCATGACTTCATCATCCTTGTGGCTCTCATAAAGTGGAGATTTTAGTCACAACAAAGATTTTTTTCTTATTACATTCATTTTTTTGACAAGCAATGCTAGATGTATCTGGACGTTAAGACATGGCAATTGGACTTATAGTAATTAATATAATTAATAGTTTAAACTATTCAAGTATCTTCTGCAATAAGTAAAGTTTGTAGGACACCTCAAATGTATGCTTCAGGTTGGGATTCACTTTACACCAGACTTTACACCACCATTGTTGTGAACATAGATTTGATTTTGTTGATAACTGGCCTTCCTTCTGGTGTCTTCTTGACCAGACAACCTAGTGGAGTAGGTATTGCTTTTTATCCAGGAACACAGGCAGGTGCTTAAATCATGTCTAACATTAAGGACTGAGCATTCAGAAGGTCGCAGGTGATGAAAGAGCCTGCTAGATGTAATGAAAGTGCACTGTTTGAGTCTATTAGATTACTAGCTACCAAAATATTCCATTATTTCAAGATGTCTTGTAAATTAATACTTTTTGATATTTTCGATAATTGCTTGCCCTGGAAGTTGTTTCAGTCTTCCATCTTGAAGAATATCTAAAAGCCTGTTATTTTGCTCTGAGGATCAAGTATTAAGAACTGATGTTTGAGGAGAGATACACGAGGACACACAAGACATCATTTAAGTCACATTTCCACGCCCCCTACATATCATAAACATAAATATATATAGTACCTTCCACTAAATGGTAAATATTAACAGGTGGCTGTGAAAACGTCAAACGTCTTGTTTAACCTTCAGATCTATTGCTTAAAATATTTTTCAAAAAAATTCTCCTGTCATTTATAACAAACATTTGCAAACAAAGCACAGTTTGACCCTCCCAAAAAATAATTGCAAAATATATGTGTGCCACGTTTACTGGCACAGATTTAGTCAATACTTTGTTGTTCCTCCCTTTGCCAAGATAACAGCCCTGAGCTCTGAGTTGGAAAATACATGGCACTGTATCTTACGAGGGACTGACAGGGATGCAAAGAAAAGACAAGTGATAGAAATGTGGATGCAATTGTAAAATTGTGATGCACCATATCTAAGCTCATATCATTCCACTGAAATTGTGCTTACCACAGTGGTAAATGGTCTCTTGCTAAATACGGTTTCTGATATCACATCTGTGCTTCTCTTAATGGATCACTTTGTCACCATCATTCTAGATCGGCATTAAAAGAAGATTGGTGTCCCGGCCCTCACTTGGCAAAAGTTCTACTTATCTGAAAGAACACAGTTTGTTTTTGAAAGTAATACTACATTAACTTGCTGCTTTGAAAGAAAAATGCAAACTCCCACAGCTCAGTTCCTGGCACTTTAATAACTTATATGGAGTCATACATTAATTTAGGCCGTACATCCCTGTGAAGGCTGATGATCCTTCTGAGATGAATAAACTACCGTCTTGCTTGTCTGCTTGGAAAAACTGGACGTAACGTAATGTTATGCTCCTAAATGCAAATATGACTGAAATGCTGGTTATCAGCTTGCCCCGATGCAGACATCAAATTGATCAATTTGAATTGATTTCCCCCTCTTTTGAAAAGCACATTGAATACATCACTAAGACTGCTTTCACACTGTTGTGTCATCCGGAATAGATTATTTTATGCTCTCTTTTCAGGCTTGGCACTAAAAGTCTGCAAACAGTCCAGACTGCTACAGCTAGAATTTGAACCAAAACCAGAAAATGTAACAATTTTACACCAGTCTTAGCTTCCGTCCACTGGTTTTCTATTACAAACAGTGCAGATTTTATGGTGCTCCTGACATAAAATTTTAAGTGAAAGCGCTCCTTCGTACCTGTTTGATTTCCTTAAACCTTACATTCCATCAGGTGCCCTCCTCTCTCTAGTATGCCACCAGAGTTGAAAGGACGTCAGCTGGCTGCAGGGCTTTTTCCAACCCACCCCCTTCACTGGAATATATTTTGGCTTCCCTCTGCATTAGTCTTTAAATCTAAACTTAACACTCATTTATCTGCTGTAACTTTTAATTAAGAGTAGTTCATACGTGTTACCAATTCTTGGTGAGTGAGCTGGGTATCAGTCTCAATTAATTCATATATACAGTAAATACAGTGTAGCTCATATAGTCCAACAACAGCATTCTTCTAACTGTTTTTGTTTTCTCTCCAAAGCACATGAAAACACAGGTCGTGTGCAGTTTCAATCCAAAGGATTTTCTTTTGCGTTCCCTCTATGTCACTAAGTCTTGACTCTATTGTGTGAAGTACCTTGAGATGATTCTGTTGTGATATATCACTATATAAATAAAATGTATTAGAATTCGTTTGTTACCATTAAATTATTTTAGTATTAAACAAATAGTTTTTTATTAATAATATCTTCCTCTCATTTCAACAGGGACTGGATTGATCCTTTGGTCTTTAGGTTCCAGTTCAAGAATGTGGAATATTCCTCAGGTCGCAACAAGACCTTCTTGTGCTACCTGGTGGATAAAGGGAACACAGCTGATGGGATACACAGGGGCTACTTAGAGGATGAGCATACCAGCTCTCACGCAGAAGAGGCCTTCTTTATGCACTGTCTGCCGCACTCTGACCCTTCACTCAATTACACAGTCACCTGGTATATAGTTCTCTTATACCCCTTTTCAACCAACATGAACCTGGTGCTAGTTCTGAGCTGGTGCTGGAGCTGGATCAAAGTTCAACTAAGTAATCGTATAAGAACCAATTTATGGTTACATGAGCAATATGTTATTATGTAATTAGACTACACCACTGTCTTCACAGTACAGCTAACTTTAAGCACAACAACAACCACTATGCTGTGTCTGTATTACTTTTGATCTTGCAAGTCTAAAGTCACATTCAAACACTAATATTAAACATAAAATAAAATATATGCAACAAACCTTTAGTTGATCTCATGTGTCCAGCCCACAGCTCCTGATTCAATCAGTTCTTAGTTCAAAGAGTTGTTGCCTGGTTGGCACCAGTTTTCCTGGCTGAGAGGTGGTTCTCTGATTCAAAATAACCACTAGCTCCAAACCAGTTCTGGACCTGCACCACAATTGTCCCACATCAGCCAGTTCTGTCTTTTTCAATCACCTCACCTCGCTATTTACTTAAACAAATTCCATCTGAGATTTCAAAATCTTTTAAATCATAAATTTCAATCAGTCACTTGCTACATTGTGTACTGTTTTGCCTTTGGTTATTACCCAATAACCCAATAACATCCCACAGCACAACAAAATGACACTCCTTTTGTCACTACCTTTTGCATCACAATTATAACCCAATAAAGTTGCAGCCATAAATCTATATAAAAACAAAATGAAAAAATTTGCTGTACTTAAAAACTCACATTTTATTCACAGTAGAATAAAAAACATATCAACTTAAATAATACTATTTAAGAAAAAAGGGGTGATTTTAAAATGACAGCAACATGTCTCAAAAAAAATGGAAAAGAAAAAAAAAAGACTGGAAAAAGTAGGTGGCACTAAAAAGGAAGAGCTGGAGGACCATTCTGCGACAAATTTTATTATTTTGACATAGGTCAGTAACCAGATTGGGTATAAACAAGAGAATCTTAGAGTGTGAGAATCACTCAGAAGTTTAAATTGGCAGAGGTTCACCAAAATGTAAAAAATGGCATCTACAAACTGTCAAACAATTTCAGAATAATGTTCTTTAACATAAAATGTATATATAATAAAATAAAAGACTTTATAAACAGAACATACAAAAGAAATAAAAATGCTCACTGAAAAAGGACATGTACTAAAATCTGACAAAAGTAATAATTTGTTTAAAAATACTGAAATTTGACTAATTTAACAGAAGCATTTAAAAAAAATTATTAATGAAACTAGGCAGGACAAAAATGATGGTACCCATAGAAAAGATTGTTAGTCTGTTTATTTAGAGGGTGAAAAGCAGTCACTGTGCTGTTTGGTATCATGGTGTGGACAGAGTTGTCTCAGAAGATTGGAATGAAATCTAAAAAAAAAGCTGTAGCTCAGGAAGTTAAGCAGTTATCTACCAGTCACAGGATCTGTGATTTAATTCCCAGCCCCTCCAGTCATATGTCGAAGTGTCCTTGGGCAAGACACTGAACCTCAAGTTGCCCCTGATGAGTCAGGTCAGCTGAATAGCAAGCTCTATCATTGGTGTGTGAATGTGTGTGTGCTTGTGTGAGTGAATGGGTAAAGGGGAAGCAGTGTCAAAGTGCTTTGAGTACCCACGAGGTAGAAAAGCTATATAAGTTATCAGTTAAGACCCCAAGTCTTTCATAATTTTTTGAACTTTTTTCAGCCTCAGGAAGGGGTTGTGGAGGTGCTGTAAAACCACTGCAAGCTGTATAAGCACACAGTTTGGGTACGCTAGGGCTGATGCCATCAGGTCCCTTTGCTTTGTTTAAGTGTAGACAATTGCTTTCTTACCTGTTCTGTGGTGATGGTGATGATGTACAGTGCCTTGAAAAAGTATTGACCCCCCCCTGGCCCTTTTTTTCTTTTGTTGGACTACAATCTGGAATTTAAATAGGTAGTTATTTGGCACAAAAATTAAAATTCTACACAAAATAGTCCATGTTGATGACGTGAAATTAAATAAAAGTATTTTAAAAAATTCAAAAAAATAAAAAACTGAAAATACAATGCAATTTTGGGTACTACCATTAACCTAGTCCACCTGCAGTCTAAGTGTCACATCATCTCAGCATACATATATACCTGCTCTGAAAAGTCTGTCCGGAGACCACACCACTAAGCACAAGGCAGCATCACGCAAGAAAGAAGGTAATGTGGTCAGATGAGACTAAAATTGAATTTTTATGGTATTCATGGTACCACCGTCACCAGGGTTCCCTGTGGGGATGGCGTTCTGGAAATGATATTTTTCATCAGCAGGTAATGGGAACCTGGTCACAATTGAAGGAGCGATGAATGGTCCTAAATATAGGGCAATTTCAGTCAGCCTAAGTCTGCCTGAGATTTGAGACTGGGAAGGACATTCAACTTCCGGCAGGACAATGACCCTAAACACATTGCTAATACAACACTCTCTTGCCATGAATGGTCTCCTTTTCCTGTTGAGGAGACCCTTAATGTTCTTACTACTTTCTCTGGTCTAATCAGTTAAATGAAATCACCTGTTCTTTTCCCTATATAAGCAGCATTAGCAGCATTTTTTACAGCCTTCTTTGCTACCAAGTGTGCCAATATCAGTGGAGGGCACTGTATATAATATATATAATGCTAAATTTCTAAATTTCTAGTTTTTATTCTTTCTATCTATCTTTATTGTGCCATGTTCTTAGGTATGTGTCTTCCAGTCCCTGCTCTGCTTGTGCTACAAAGATAGCTGAAGTGTTGAAGGCCAGGAGAAATGTAAAGCTGAACATCTTTGCTGCTCGCTTGTTTGAATGGGAGATAGCAGAGGTCCAGGCTGGGTTGAGAGCACTGCATACTGCTGGCTGTAAGCTGAGGGTGATGAAGCCTCTGGATTTCACCTACACTTGGGACACATTTGTGGAAAATGAAGATCTACCTCTGAACTTGTGGGAGGACTGCAAAGAAAACTATGAGTATTACCACGGGAAGTTGGCTGACATTCTACAATGACAGTAAGTATTATGAATAAAATTGTAGTGTAGTGGCTACACATCAACCTGTGGATTGATTATAATAAGATAAAAAAATAAGGTGACTTTTTTTCCCATTTTACCACATTTAAGCCACTAAGTGGCCTTAATGTTGTGGCTGATTAGTATGAAACATGCGACAAAATGCCTTTGCATGGCTAGAACCACATACAGTACTATTCATCATTAATAGAGAAAAATAAGAACAACCCTAGGTTTCTTTACAGCACTGCAGCCAGGCTGACAAAAAGTCATAGCCTGGAATCCCCCTAACTTTCAGCATTGATGAATTTACTTTTCATATTTACATCCTTTCTTTACATATAAAATCATAACCATTGAAGAAAAACTATTTGGATCATTCCTGCAGCTGGAATGGATAGACTTGGATGTGCAACAACTCTAGATTTAGTAATCAGTATTCATAAGGTTTTTTTATCGAATGTGTTTGTACTAGAACCTACCTCAGGAACAACATTAGCAAGTTTTTAAAGTGTTTAACAGTTCATCTCAGGGAGTTCTACATTGAAATGCTCAGCAACTCTTAACAACTGCCCTATTTTAAAAGAGCGCAACGCTTTTCTTCCCAGATTGAAGAAATTCAATAAAATCCATCTCACACATTTAAATAATAAACTACAAGTCTTGCATCAACTCTTACCATGCACCATACCTTAGATACCTGGAGTACTGTTAGCCAACAGACAGCCAACAACAATATTAGCCAACTTACCAGCAATAATTTTAGGAACCTAATTCCTCAAACCAAACCTAACCAACACTAGCTAACTCACTCAACCTTAACCTTCATGCGGTTTATCTGGAGGATTCATTAATCACAAAGGCCAGTGACCTGGCCAACTCCCAGTGCGCTGGAAATTACCTAGACAACATTTACTAATCAGTCCAGACAGTCCTGGAAGTGCACCTGAAAAAATTGCTCTAATCACTTACTGCAAACAACAAACTAAAGCAAAAAAGAGTCAGTGAGAACAACTAGTGCCCCACATTGCTTATGCCTATAAAAACATAGGGTTTCAAACCAATCAACATCCCCAACCTCATATGAAAAATACAAAGATATGACATACTCACTAAATAAAAAAAAAAAAATAATAATAACAATAATAATAATAATAATATTTAAAAAGTTTTTTGTAGGCACCTTTCAAGGCACTCAAGGTCACCTTACAATACAGATTCAACAAGATAAAACAATGACAGATACCAAAATCACCAAATCTGTGGTGTTGTAGTGTTAAAAAAGGAAAAACAAACCAACTAGGTATTTTCAAGATGGCGGCGCGTGTAGATGCAGCGACCTCACGCTCTCCCGACAGTGCGTTGTTTTGTTCGTCAAATAAGTGTTTGTCTGCAAGTTTTCGTCAGTCTACGTCGAAATATATGTACAGTCGACAGGCTCTCTTACACATTCGGAGAAGCAATTTCTGTCAAGTTTTGAACATTGAAACAGAGACGCTAAGGGAACTCGGACTGCTACGCTGGCCAGCTAACCCACCGAACTCGCCTGCTACCCCTCCCCCGGAAAGGAGGCGTCGGAAGCGGTGTGCAAGGACGAAGAAGCGGGGCAAGCGCGGAGGGGTCCGAGTTAGGCTAGAGGCTAAGCCAACTCGCCCAGCCATACCATCTATCCTTCTGGCCAACGTACGATCACTGGACAACAAAATGGATGACATCCGACTACTAAGATCAGCAATCGAAAAGTGAGTGACTGTTGTGTGCTAGTTTTCACTGAAACATGGCTTAATGACAACATTCCGGACTCTGCTATACAACTGGAGCAGTTAGCATGCTACAGAGCTGACAGGGCTCTCGTAGACGGAGGAAAGACCCGGGGCGGCGGGGTCTGTGTTTACATCCGTGACGCGTGGTGCCGAGATGCCACTGTAGTATGCAAACACTGCTCACCACTGGCGGAGTTCTTGATCGTGAAGTGTCGCCCTTTCTACTTGCCGAGGGAAATAAGTTCGATCCTGCTGGTCGCTACTTATATACACCCAACTAAT
>OMLM01000760.1:111804-125052 GCA_900302695.1 Helostoma temminkii | reverse complement strand
GTGTGTACATGGTTCATTTTTGTTGTTTTTAACAAGCAACAGTGTGCTCTGCCAAACACAGGTAGCTGATTCCAAAAGCAAACTAAACTCAGGAAGCATTAATAACATCTTTGGCACACATGTGAGCACTGAATGCTTCCAGCATCACAAAGGCCTTCATATGAATTCTTCAGTGGGAGAGACGAACTACAGGAAGATCATGATCAGTATTACTGTTTGTAATGTTTAATGCATTAGGCTTGATAAGAAATGGCATCTTGGCCTTCCTCAACAGATGGAATTTGCTCAGGTTATCGTGGAGATAGCTTGAGTTTCACCAGAGTGGATTTAGAAGGAGAGTGACGACATCTCCTCTGACTTTCATAGAGCAGCTTTTCTCAACAACAGTGACCATAGAGTTTCAAATTGATCCAGGCACTGGGAACCACTGCAGGATATTGACATTAGATTTTACACCATTTTAACTTATTATTCATTCAGCAAATTAACATAAAAAAAATTATGATTTTAAGCCAGTTAACTAGTATATACATATTAATAATGATCTTGTTCTGTTGTAATATGTTTGTGTTTTGCTGTTAAATCCTGCTTTGCTCAAGTAATCTCAATCACCCTCTTGTAACTATTTGAGGCTACATGAATCACGTGAGCTCCTATAGTTTTTGACCCCTCATTGTTGTAACTCTATCTCCAGGATTTTGGGTTGTGATGATGAGCCTGTATCTCCATGACAACTAAAATAGCATTTGTGGGGAAGAGGATATGTGATGTGGAAGAAAGCTCTGAAAATGTTGAGACAAGGATTGTGGTTGAATTACATTTAAGAATCAAACATGAAAATTGGCATTATATGAAAAGTGTTATGACCCTCCCCTTTTGCTTGTCCTGCCTGTGTCTTCTCTGTCGACTCTCAGACAGGGAGGGTTGTTTGTCTAATGTGGTGACACCTGTGACGAATTCAGTGGAAGTTATATAAGCCCACTCTCGCTCATATTTTCTCTTTCCCTCCTAAGAGCCACACTTTCATATTTTGGTTCAGTCTTTGTTGTTTTGTTTTGCCATGGACAACAAAGATGCACTTAATCTTTCACTCATCCATTCGCTGCATACAGTACTGGGAATCCCATACCACACACTCTACAAATATTAGTGTTTACTTTCTTAGTTTGATTGTTTATTATAAAACAATTATCGCAATTACCATTTGACTGTGTTGTTTCCCCTCCTTTGTTACAAGCCTTGAGCCAGTTTGTGACAAAACTAATTCAGATGATAAGTAAAAGGCAGTCATGTACCAAAACAAAAGCGCAGGAAAGGATTTACACTACAGAGCTCTGGAAGCTCCTGTACGAATAGTATAGTTGAACAACACACGTGCTTTACAAAAACAGCAGCATGACACCTTGCAGGGTAAAAGAAAAACCTTGAATGGAAATGGCCGGTAATATTTATCTATGCTGACTCCTACTACAGAGGGCTCCACACACCTCCAGGCAGAGGCTAATGTTATTGTTGCTCTTGATGCAGAACAGATGAGAATGACTTTCTGGAAAATTATGGTTACTGTTAAGGGCTGGAACACCCTTCATTCAGTAGCTTTTTGGTCAGTCAAAATATTTAAACACAGATATAACCTTAAAATACAAATGAGAAAAGTTTATTAATCACTTATCTGAATGCAGTGCACACAGCTTCAGTGTTAAGCACAGTGAGGACATACAGTGTTTATTTGAAAAGAGGGTGGGGTGTCACTATACAATGTAAACATCAGTGAAGAACATCAGTGTATTAAAAGTGTGTGTGTGTGTGTGTGTGTGTGTGTGTGTGTGTGTGTGTGTGTGTGTGTGTGTGTGTGTGTGTGTGTGATTAGCTGATGAATAAACACAATCAAAGCTGGTGTGGCCTCTAGGAGGATATCCATCAATGCCATTTGCTCAGGGCCCGGTGGTGATAGTCGCACTTATTAAGTGTACTGTTTACAATAACCCGAGAAGCCCACACGTGAAGTCAGGTGGGGATTTTAAGTGGATCTGAAAGGACTGTTAGTCATCTGAGCAGATCGTGAAAATGATCATAAAACCTGCTGTAGTCATCATTATGAGTCACATCTCTTTTTTTCTTACACAGTTAACTTCCAAGCTGTTCTCAAACCTTCCTCAACAAGAGCTAACTAACACATCTTGTTAGTCTCCAATACTTCTGTATGATGTCTGCTCTGTGTGAATTTACCTCGTGTAGACAAGAGTCTTTTTTCACTGTATTCTAAGGCTGGGATTTGGTGCCATCATGAGGGCATATCAGGTATAGAATGGACCATAAACACTTCTTATCCACTATTTAGTGAGACTCTTAAAGAAGTGATAGGAGACAATAAAATAAATGTGTGATGCACTTAAGCAGCAATTTTTCAAATGTGCGTGTTAAAATGTGAAATGCATTAATGTGTAACGTGCTGTTACATTAATAGTAAAAGAGCGTATAAATGTTTGCATGTGAGGCTTTTCATGAGTTTGCATGCATTTTATATGACTCAACAGGTGAGTCTTCAAAGTAATGAGTGAGTAAGGAATAACATCCTCCGATTCCAGTAAATAGCTGCTCTCCAGCCAAACTCGGTCTTTGATGTGGTCTCTGAATAACTCATAGATAGAAGTCGTCACTTTCTACAACCAAGACATTTTATGGAAAAATTAAGTGTGCGCTTTGTTTTGCTAACACTGTATTTTTCATGGCTTTAATGAGGCCACACACAACTGTGTGTGAGTGAATTTACCTATTGTTAGTACATTTGCGTTATTCCTATGTTTTTTAAGTGATAATTTACATGTTATTTGTCACACGTCTACACTTTCTCTGTGGAGAGATTCCTCGTAATTTTACAATTATGAAGTTGACGTTAATACTACATTACATGCAATGATGTTTATTTATGTCTACATAAATTCAGAAGCACATTTGGCTGAAAAAACAGCTATCAAATACATCTTCTTTGAATTTAGGGCAGTGTAGTTTTAAACTCCGGCATCATGAAAGCAACAATTTTGTCTGAAATAATGTAGAGAAATAAATGTTTTCTCTGTTTTTTGTTGTTGTTAGAAATTGTTTGTTTTATAAATATAATGTGTTATAATTCACTTTTTCCATTTCCATGTACCATAATGTGGGGAAGTCAATAAATCCTTTAATTCCAATAAATCAAGATTCACTACACGGTAAAATTGAATAATTATCATAATTAGAAGAAAATGGTGGTAATTGGCCAATCTGAAGTGGAAGAGTGAATGCTGCAGGCTATAATCTGGGTGGACAGCACTGTACACACACATCTGCAGTAGCAGCAGCTGTGGCTAATTAAGTTACATGTGATTATACTGTGATTATACTATTCTTGTGTCCACAAACTATAAAACATTTTTGTTGTTTTAAATTATAGAAAAAAAGAAGAAATCACAAAAAACTCACATGCCATATTCACAGGAACAGGTAGTGACACGGAAGGGTACCCAAAAAAAAAAAAAAAAATCTTGTTGACAGCTGGAAAACTCATACTGTATTCAAGCACACATCCATTAGTAAAATGTTCCCATATGTCATTTTATATCCTTTCCAAAATACCCTCAGAGTTTCTTTTGGCTGCCCAGTTCTTTCAACTTCCCATCTATTCATTAATAAAACGTCCACTCCCTTCCTCGCTTTCAATTTCCACCCTCTCCTTCAGCATATAACATAGTTCATAGGTAGTGGTTCATTCAGAATTGGTGTACTGTATATTTATAGCATGGATAACATCCTGTATCTGCCCGTTCATGCTCAAACATTCACCATGTGTCTGTCATCAGTCACCTGTCAGGTTGCGATGATGCAAAAAGGTGCATGCAAGTGATGAGGCTCAAACTGTATCATAAAAATATATACAAATACAAAATAATTTAAATGTACTGATCGGCACTCAGATTATTATCTGTGCTGTGATAATTGGTTTGGTTCCAAACGTTTGTTAAATCAATTTAAAGCAAATATTATCTGATATGTTACTGTGTCAAATATATGCACCATCAGCACTGGCTGTTACTGTCCTTTTATTCAAATACTACAAGTATGTCTAGCAGATTTTTTAAGTGGAAACCATAGGCTGCTTGTGAGGGTACATTACCATTTGTTTTAACTTTCTACTGTTCTGTCACAATAACAATATTCAATACACGACTATGTGCAAAAGCATCTCTGTGGCTAACCTCACTGGCTGACCCTTTGTATCACTGTATGTTAATGAGAATCTGAATGTTTGGGCTGGGATTGGGTGTTTCATGTTTGTTTCCATTCAATAGATTTTCTGTTTTTCACACAATAATTATATTTTGTCTGTGTATACATTATTAAATTAAAATATTTAAAAAGTAAAGTTTTCTTTCTGACAAGTTCGGCAAGTTAAGTGCAGAGCTAGTCGTCGTGCTCCTACTATATGATGAAATTGAATTTGGAGATGCAGCCACATGGGGGCAGCGTTTCTGAGACGAATGGAGTTTTTCATCCATCCTTTAAATTCACAGCAGTGTTCATAAGCACGACCATTTATTGAGTCAGAAACAAAAGCCCACACCAATCTTAATTAATGTGAAGACACTATTAGTTCTCTGAAGCCGCCTCACGTCACCTGAGTGACGCTCACAAAAACAGGGTACAGGCGAACGAAGGAAAAATGAAGAACCCTCACTCCGTCCCAATTTCCGGGTACCATGTCGAAGTTTGAGGACGTGTCCTCTTGGCCTCAGTTTAAAGCATAATTGATGCATAATTAGTGAGTTCAGCTGAAGGTGGGTGGCATGCACACATTCCACTCATCATACATACTGGAATGAAGTAAGGGAATTAACTCTACAGGATTTTGAAACCAATAGTAATTATAATACTTTGTGTGTGTTTATGGACTATGTTTTTGTAGGTTAGACTATCCCTCTGCATGTAAATCAAAAAAGTGAAGGCAGAGCATCCAGAGTACTGCGGTGATACTACAGGGATATCCAAGACTTACAGCCGGTAAAGCCTGCTACATACAGTGCCCTCAATTAGTTTAATATATATTTAAAATCCGTGGAATCATTAATTAAACAGGTTTCATGACAAAGTTCATGGTTAATGGTATTTAGAAGTGTTTTGGGGATATCCTGTTGTATTTTTGACTTATTTTTAAATATATTTTTCTTCCCCTATTCCCGATGTCAACTGTCAATTAAGGGATGAAAACATAACGCACAGCACATAATGAAGATCTAATATCAGTACCTAACCATCAATTCAGTCATCAGTGTTCACAATTTAACTCTAACATAAAGGCAACACCCTTTTTTATCCTCTTAAGGAGGCACTTAATTATTATCCGTCTGCGATTATTTGATTAAAGCAAATAATATTTCAAGTAGCTGTATTGTAAATATATGTAATACAAACACATATAAATCTGTGAAATATTAAAACTGACTTAATGTTACAAGCTGTTTGGCAACACTAAAGTTTTTACTGTTGTGAGTCATCCCTCCCGCTGTAAATAGACGATCATTGGGTCGGAGACGGTTACGTCACTTCCGTAAAGCTTTCCACTCGGCTTCATTAAAAATAAGATTATTTAGGCAGAGACCGAAGAGAAACGCAGTTAACAGAAGACGCTAATTGGTAATGTCATAGAAATTTTGCTTAACAAAAGCGCCGCACTGTTTCCCACGGGCAGTGTTTTTGTTGCTGGACTGACAAAAGACACATCGGTCTCCTTTAAGCCGCGCATTAGCTGGGATGCACTGCTGTTAGCCTCCAACGTTATTAGCTTATCGTTAGCTTCCCGCACAGCTCTGCTCTAACGACGGGACCAAGCACACCGTAAGTCACACCGTCTGTAAACGATGATACTGTATTTTGTCTGGGTGTGTGCCTCTAAATCTCTACAGCTGTTCGCTAGGTGGCTTCGCAGAGGCGACTCACTGCGATGTTGTTACCATTTCAACCAGCTTTTTTCTGAACAGCTGCATGTGAACTAGAAGCAGGCCCTTTTCATTTTTCTAATTCATATCCAGCCTGAAACTGCTTCACTACGTTGCATATAACCTCGAACAAACGGTGATTAGTGTTGTTCATTTTGAACCAACTGAGCATCCCCCCACTGTGTTGGACAGACTGAACACAGCGGAGGCCGAGCTAGCTTTACCTGCAGGAGAGACTGCAGCTGTACACCTGTGCTGGTGCACCTGTTAGGGCTCCCAGCTGGGTTTGACATGGTGGCAGAAAAGGGCAAAGTCTTTGGTTCGTCTCTTGTATTTTACTATACAATAGTATGCACATTACTCATGTTCTTTTATATAATAAATAACTATAAAGTATTTAGTCTTTAATGCGTTTGTGAGTGATTTTACATTGATTGAGCTTCGTTTAAGTGACTTAGTTGCAAAATAGTTAAGTATTGCAGTGCCATAAGTGCATTGTTGCCACTTATAAAACAACTAGTCAAGTTTGTTTGAATTAATGCATTTAACTAATGTGAAGTTAATCCACATGTCAAGCCATTTTTTTCCTCACACAGCTGCAGTAAGCTCTCTTAAGGGAGTGGCTTTGTGTTAAGCATTGTTGGTCAAAAGAAGCACAACATCTAATGTTTAAAGTCAACAAATGTGTCATTCTTCGGGGAACAGACTGGGCATGGCAAAGTGTACATTTATAATGGAAAAGTGTGCTAAGGCGAGGTTCAGAGCAAATGTAAACAAGTGCTACGCATACCTCCCTTCAGACATCTATGGTGGTGCCAGCAAGTGATTTAACAGTAATAAAACTGCCACATAGTTAGAGTTCAACATTCAGTCACATGATAGCAGATATTACAAGGATATCAGTCAGTTTTATTCCTTAAGTAGTTAAATCATTGAGATATATAACTAATTTACCATACACTCATTATTACACGTTTGCTGTAGACAGGTTATATTCAGTAAGAAGCACTGTGGCTTCAGTGACACATTAGAGACTATTAGAAGGACAGAGTAGGCATGTGTAGAGGGGTCATATGATGCTTTTCATGTCCTGTGTTGTGTTCAGAGTCAGAGGCCCAAAGCTTGAGGTGAACACGTGTTCACGTGCTGGTAGTTTCCATCTGGCGAATTCATTTTGTTCCCAAGAGTTTGCATCAGTGACTTAAAGCGGTGTGAAAATCAGTAACTGGTCATCCATTTTGACCTCCTACCCCCACCAACTATGCTGTCCTGCCTCTTGTCCTCCTCAGGTTAGCTGCCACAGCTATGCTCACAGCTAGCCCTACCTAAATGGTAAATGAGCCGCACTTATTTAAGCCTTTCTACCGTACTCCAAGCGCTACTACTTTCATCAGTGTAATGCAGAAGGTGTTGGTTTATGGTGACAACACCATAAACCAACAACAAATACAGTTATAGGCCAGCAACAGATTTCAACCAATGGTTTTAATCTGTTTATGGCGCTTCACTGATGACTGTTTTCACAACCTGACTCAGTAACAATTTCTGTCTAGGTTGTTGCTGAAGGACAGTGCTGTTCCAACTGGACATAGTTCAGACCCACGGGAAGACATCTGTCTTTTTTGTTAGTCTAAAGAGCAAATAGAGCCACAAAATAAGCACAATGTGTAATGATTTGTCTACTGTAATAAAGGCTTTTATATGTCTTTCAGTTGGAGTTTTTCCAGTGGTGTAATTTAGATGCCTGGCTCTGCAGTGTGAAAACTGTATTAATCCACATCTGTAGGCCTCAAGATTGGCCTTAATTTAGTACCACCATCTTTGGTTTATTACAGACACACACACGCAAACACAGACTCATCCTTTGTGTTAGTGGAAGTAAATTCATTATTCCTGTACAATATAAGTTTACTGTATTTTCTTTGCAAATATTCTGCGTGTGCTCGTGCGGCTTGAATGTGCGACTATGTACAGCAAAGCAGATGAGTTTGACCCACTTAAATGACTAGACAGTTTTGAACATTTTGCTGTCTCCCCTCTGGTTTTGGTTTTTAGGGAGTGGGTGTTGCTAACATACGGTTCTGTAATTGAGCTGGAAAGTGGCCACTTCAACAAGACAGCTCACTGTGGTGGCGGCTCCCGTGCATGGGTCTTTCATAGGTGTATTGTTTTTATGCCAAGTGATAGCCTTGCTCTTTGAAAACCACCTCCTCACTTGTTTATAGCAATTACATTTCCATCTGCTTAATGGTTTGGCTGTTTTGACTATGCTCTTTGGTTGCTCCACTTCAAAGCAGCATTGAGGATTCAACGTTTTCCATCTCTGCCTTTTTCACATTATTTACATGCAGCAGTTTATTGTATCCACACATTATTTCTCTTTGTCTTTTTTCTCAGATAATCCGTGCATTATGACAGACAGCATTATGAGTAAAGCAGCCACAATGGAGATTCCTATCAACAGTAATGGTGACACAGGGACACTACCAGAAGACGACAGCCTTGAACAGGTGGGTCAGAGCTACTGTATTAGTTGGCACAGTACAGAATGTGTGGTTGTTATTTTAAAACTATTACACAAGCAAATAAATGTGCGCTTTTTAAGGGCTTACAACCCTCAACAAACCATAATTTGGTACTACTGTACACCAAACATATCAGTGTACAGAGATTATCTTATTTTTTCACTTCTGTTACATCGGCATGGGGTTTGCTAACAGCAGTGACCATCTGAATAATCCATCTGAAAAACAGCTTATATACTGTATTTGTTATATTTATAGTGAGCTTTAAATGTATATTAGCATCAATGTGTTGTTTATAATTGATCAGTTTAAGTGTAAGATTTATTAACTATCTATACATTTTGAGTTCTTTCAAAAATCACACAGTAACAGCACATTGTAATATATAAATGCAGTTTTGTGATGTACAGCATACTGCTCAATGAGAGTACAGTATAACATGTACTATAATTTAGTGGTTGTTATTCTTTGTAAGATAAGGTGTCAGTAATAAACAAAATGTGGCTGTTCACTCTCTTATCATTTCTGTGTAAAGTGTAACTGCTCAAAGCAGAATGATCTTTCAGAAGCTGCAAACTTAGATATTGCCCTCTTAAACTAATATTGGCTTATGCATTATTGCCAGAGCTTCTTATCTTGCTTAGTTGCAAACTGTGAGAAGAGCGGCTCATGGGAAATCGACTGTTGGAGTCCAGATTTCTCCTATAGGGAGCCAGTTGGTCCTATTAACATCTCGTGTGGCCAGGAATTCAGACATAGCTATGATGTGTTTGGTTAACTTAAACACTTAGTGTTGAACTAAAATTCTTAATTCTCAGTTGAAGTTGTTGATTGATTTATTTAATGAATGAATAAACCTCATTTGAAGGAATATACATTATGCTCCAGCACAGGGGCCTGTCATTTTGTCTCCACACTTTTCAGGAGTTTAAGCAAAAGTCAGTTCGTTCGAAATAACAGTGGAGTTGCTGAATAAGTGAGTTGGAACAGGCTGTTAATTTTGTTCTGCAACCCAAGGCACGCCTAGTTAGACAAACAGACTGAAGATCCTGGTGGACGCACCAGCAGTTAATGGTGCTATTTGCTCACCAAACGACAGCGTCTCCACTCATATAGTAAAAGAAAGCCCTGCATTCTCACCAAGCTTACTTGATGAAGCAAGTATTCAACTATTTGGTGTGGCTGCTACAGTTAAATGTGTTCATGTATGAGGAGCTTCACTGTCTAGTGCTGGATATTAACCAGTTGTCATAGCAACTCTGCAATCAATTTGAAACTGGCTGTGTCCTTGGGTGAAAGCCTTCTGAAATCAGATTAATATCTGCTGTGCAGCACTTGGGTTAAAGCTGTGGCAGTCTGTTGTTGTTGTTGTTGTTGTTGTTGTTGTTGTTGTTAAAGAGAACGATTGGCAGGTTACAGAAAGTAAGAACAGAAGTCTAGTCTCACATGTTGTTCTACACGTGTAGAACCTGGATGGTGACTGGCAGCTTGATAGGGAGGGGAATATCATTGACTGCCAGCAAAAACCTGGCAAAAATATCAAATACATCACACTGGCTAACTGGTTTCTATTTAGATGTTTATACTAAATAGAAAACACTGTAAAACAATCAATCATTGCTTATTACTTGTGATATTCATTTGAAAATATCCCAGCTGCATTTGTATTGTACAGTAGCTAGGCTATTGGAAAATTGGATTTTGTGATATTTTATTGTAAAAAGTAAAATCTCTGCTGTCCAGCTTAGGTGGTGTAACATTTTGTTTTGATTTATCTGTACAAGAAGTAGCAAAACATTTTCATGTTGCTACCAAACCACACTGTTAAGACAAGCAGATGATTTAAAGGCATCCAGAGAGGGATCACAGTGTGCGTCAGCTTTTCTCCACACTGACCAGATGCCACAACACGAAACAGATCTCTAAAAGAAGAGAGGCAGAATATGAATCAGAAAATGTAAACAGTCGGGCCTTTTTAACATATTTTTGTTTGTTTGTTCAGTGCTGTTGTTATAGGCTACAAAATTGGTACATGTGCTATGATAAAGGTTGTTTGGGCACTCCAAAAAGAAAAGGAAAAAAAATACAGATACACACAAAATGAGTCTATCCTGGGAGTCCATGTGTTCCCCTTCAAGTTTGTTGATGTTTGTATTGTATGTGTGAGTGTCCCCCCCCATGTTAATGTTCTTTTGAGTATATGTAAATTTATTTTAAAGTATATATTCATGTTTGCAGTGTTGTGTAAGAATCCGTGTTTTCATTGTCCAGACAGTGATGACATGGTTATGGTATTATGGTAAGTGTGGTAAAAATCAGCTGCACCAGTCATCACTGCTCTCTACCCCACATCTTTACTGTCTGTGAACAGTGCAATGATTTTTCTGCGATTTCTTTTACATCATTCTACCTTGTTTCATGATTTCAGTCATGGATGTTTCTCTTTGTGTCCTTTCCTTTTCTTTTTGTTTCTTTTTTGTTGTTGTTCTTGTTATGTTTGTCAACCCCACCACTCCTCCATCTCTGTGCAGGCTGCAAAACTGCAGTGGAGCTTAGATGAGAAGGTAGGGAGCTCCAGAGACACCAGGGTGAGCAGGCCATTTGTGCATTTTTTTTTTTTGTATGTCTTTATGTTGGTGTGTAGCGCTGCTCAGTGGTTTGACTTTACGAAGCATTACATTGCTTTGCAGCACTGCGTTTCACAAAATGCTTAAATTTTTACAGCAAACCACTGTGCAACTCATTTTGTCTAAGTGGATGTGTTTTGATAGAATATCCCTCAAATAACAGTGTTAACAAAATAGATGCCAGCTAACACTTAGAAAACCATCTAGCATGCGTCATCTTGTGCACACTAATACAGTCTAGACTGTATTAGTGTTTCCACTTGGGTGGTATATTAGTGCAATTAGTGTTGGTTAACAAAACAAAACATGGTGTCATACTACTAATAGTCATGCCATACTAATGCTAGAGTGTTGATGTGAATTGTTTTTCAATTGTCATAATAAGAAATGTAGTTGTGTCCTAGTGAAAAATTGAGAGAGGATCACCATGACTACTATGTCTGTCTCAACAAACGAAGAAGACCCTGAAGCAGAGTCTTCAAACATTTGTAGGATGAGGACAGTTTTCATGTTCACTTCCCTCTCTGAATGTTGTGTGACCGCCAACAACACCAATCGCTGCAGCTGTAGTTTTACTTCCATTTTGCAGTATCAATCATATACTTTTTCTTTACAAACAGGAAACGACACCCTCACTTCCAGAGCATTTTTTATAGTTTCCTTATCACAGTCTTACTGTAGAGTTGAAGCCCAAGGTTTCAGCAAGTGTCCAATATTTTTTCCACCCAGCTGCATTTCTGTAGTGTATGTAGCAAATGAAATGAGAAGCACGGGTGCTGGTGAAATTAAACCTATGAGTTATAAGAACCGTAGTTTTTACATACTTTGCAAAGTGAGAAATCTCTTCGGGTCAGATTTTTCTTTTTTCATATGTCTCTCACAAATGTTTTCTCTTGACTTGCTGATACACAAGCATGAGAGCACAAGAAAATAGTAGTTTAGAAATAGATCATGTGGCTCCTAACATAGATGACTTCATAATCCAGAGCTTCACTGAAACTTGTGATGGCGATCAGTTTAGAAAGAGAAAATATTTACTTGAGCGTTTCCTGCTGCATAGATAATTGAAGTCTCTGCTTAGGTTAGACTCTGAAGTGAACCATAGCTGTTTTTTTCTTGTTCTCTGGCTTGTTCTCAACAACATAAAGACAGAAAATTCAGATCAGCTTAATTGATTATGCACTTTAATGCGTGTATTCACACACTAGTTTGTCTGGTTTTGTTGACTTTCAAATAAGTAGTTGCCTGAAGTAGGTTGTGTGTACTGACTAACCATCTTAACTTAGTAGTGTTTGTCCCCCTCTAGTGAGAAAGCCTTTGACCTACATTGTCTTTAATGTTTGAATGTAACAATCAAGTTATAATCTCCCTTGTACACATCCACACCCCAACTCACCCAAAAAATCCTCGATCATTCCCTGTGTTCTTTTTCTTCTTTATTTTCACTATTTAAACGTTGCAGGACCTACAGCAAGTGATGGTATCGGGTCCCAATCTAAACGAGACTAGCATTGTATCAGGAGGCTATGGAGGAACAGCAGAGGGCATTATCCCAACCAGCTCAATCAAAGGTACAGTCATACCTCTCTCTTTTCATCAGTCTCTTCTCAGCCAAACCGTCAGACTAATGGAGCCTCCTTTTAATTGTCTTACTGATACCTGAACATCTCTCACCTATTATAACATAGAATAGGTGCTCAAAATAATACCACAAATTTTCACATATCTAACAACACTGTAAACTTACTATAACACTAAAGACAGGTTCCTTACCAAATGTATGATAAGAATTACCTAGACACCCTGCGTCAATTATGGTCCAGCCCATTAATTGTCATGTTTATTCTTGCTTAATATCAGTTGATATTTTACTGTTGGATGAAACCATAAAATAACCCTATGTGCCTGGGATTTTTTCAGATGTTGTGTGACACTGTTGCCTCTGTGATTTTTTTTTTTTTTTTTTTTTTTTTTTTTTTATTTATTTATTTTTTTTATTTCTGTGCTTGTGATTTCTTTTCATATTTTATTCCAAATATGGGAATGATTTGGTCCTCATAAAATAAATCCAGCTCTGAGCCTTTTTGTACAGAGCTGATGAGTTCTTGGTCCAGTCCAGTTTAT
>OMLM01000760.1:70997-96406 GCA_900302695.1 Helostoma temminkii | reverse complement strand
AATTAAACCTATAATTTAATTTATTTTTTTATAGCTATTAACAAAATTATGATCAGTGATTATGCAAACGGAGTGAATGTCCATGTAATATTCGCTTAAGTGGACAAACGTGTTAGAAACTGAGATGATACTCTTATTACATAAAGTCGTTGTTCGTATTTCCGTCATGGCGCACATTTCTTCATCCCAAGTGAAACTAAAGTATTTGACCCCGACGTGATTTGAACACGCAACCTTCTGATCTGGAGTCAGACGCGCTACCGTTGCGCCACGAGGTCCTTGTTTGAAGTGGCCACCACAACTGGTCATGAGCCAGTGGATATGCCTGTTTCTGTCTACTGTAATATCCTAGTAGTATATCAGCGACATGTTTATCTAATTAACCATATGTTTTACGCCCACCTTGCAAGTTTGGCTCTTATCTGAACTGACGTTTACGCATGGCTTCACTCATAGTGTATGTCTCTTAATTTTTCAGATAAAAGCTCGATTTTGTCATTTTGTTGACGTCTACGTGTCCCTACAGTCCCAACCAGTGAAATCATTTTGTGTTGTAGATGATCCTGTCAATCAGTAGATGGTGCAATACAGCAGAGTTTAGCTGTTTTTTTTTTATTCAGAGCCATGAAGGTCTTCGACAAAGAAATAGCTGGTTTTCTAAAAGCTATATGTACTTAAAGTAAGTAAAGTGACTAAATTAGGAACTTCAAAATGTATGTTCGTGGATGTTCTAATTAAGAACTAAATAGGATATAAAAAACCAAAAAATCGAATTAATATATCACATATTAAACATATTACAGCACAAATTGCTTTTCATGGGTTTCACTGTTCTAGCTGTTAAAACTGGTTTGTTTCTGTTCAGGAAAGAAAAGGACTGTCTGGATAATTCAAGGCACCTGTCCATCAGTGACCAGACTGTTCATAACAAAATGGATGGGTAAGTTGACACAGCAGATGTTTTGTTTTTTGATCAGCTTGGCCCTATAAAAACGTAATGGGTCTGTTGTCATCAACATTATCAAACATTATTATTATCAAACATTGTATTCATGGTTCGTCAGTCACTTTAAACTGGAATTGCTCAGTGTTATTGTTGTTCTTTCTGCTCCAGCTGTAGCCGCACTGATTAGGATGCGTGCTGTTCTCTGTCTACACTGATGAAAAGGTTTTAAACAGCACAGACTTGGAGCAGTGCAGGGCACACTGATTAGCTGGGTAAATGTCACAGTGTTGCCAGCAAGGTGACCATATAATATGATAACACTGCTGCCATTATATCCATCCAGTTGTGATTATAATGCCACTTTTTGTATCACATGAAAGTCAGATTGCTCTCTTATAATCATAATATACTGTAACTAGGATTTTTAGATGTTTTAGATGTGTCTCTTATTCGCCTAATTAGATTAGTGTAGTGTTTGTGGTTTAGCATTTCTAGTCACTTTGGCTACATCAAAATATCAGATCATAGGAGACTCAAGAAAGACTCTTTTAAATGCCACAGTTTCTGTTCTTATAATCAGGTAACTGAAGGAAACCAGTTCATATAGCCTCCCCCGCACACCTCACTGCTCCATTACTGGCTCCCATAACTAATACCCATCTGACCACTTTCCCAAGGTTTAGCCTGATTTTAAAACCCACTAATTGGTGCACAATCTACTGGATTAATTCAAAGCACACTCTCATAAGTAATACAGAGATTTGGGAACAGGAAAGCATATTGTTACAGTCACTATAGCTGAACAGCGGCAAAACATTTAAAACATTTTTACTGTACTATTACTGTACAGAGGACATCTTCAGCTCATGTTGCTGATCAAACAACAGAATACTAATTCCCTTCTTGTGAGTGTTGTCCAGCACTGTCAGGGTGACAGTCAAGTTCTTTGAAACAAAGAACTTTTATATGCACGATGCTTCTGCTAATTAATAATTTCAGTCCACAAAGATAAATGAACGCAGTGACATTTAACTAACTCTCATATGCCAGTCCTGAAGTGAACATTTTTAGTAGACATATGCTCCATAACTTGGAAACGTTCTGTCGTAGCCTCTCATAAAACAGCAGTTTTATTAGGACTGCAGAGTTACTCCCTTCTAAAGGTTTTGGAGCAACATGCCCCCTTTAGAGAGGGTCCAAAGATGTGCGCCACATAAAGACACATATCTTGTGAGTATTTATGTTATAGGTTTTGACCATGGATTGACAGTTTTGGCTCTTCCCACCCCGCTTGGATTTATTTTGAATAATGTTATAGCTAGTTTCCCAAAAGAGAGTCTGAGAGTTTGGTTTCCTTTTGAAAATGGTCAACATGACCACCTCTACAGATTCTGATTAAATCACAGCTTGTTTATGTCACCTTTTCTGCTCCAGCCAGCAGCATTATACTAGTGTCCATAGTGCACATTCACATGCATATCATGTTCAGGCTACATGGGCTCTATTGACAATGAGCATGTGATGGTTGGTCTGTACATCATTAGTGAAGAGTTTTCTTTTCATCTATTAGATATTTGACACATTTGCAATGATACTGTACTGTATATACATGCAATATTTTTAAATGTATATAATAATACTTGTCATATTTTCCAAGCACATATTTTAGCATTTTTCTTATGTAAAGACATAGTTTGTCTGTTTGCTGAGTCAAAAGCTTCTCTGTACCTGGAGGGTTTTCTAAACCTGCACCGAGCCCAGCTTTTATGATTTGCAGGTCAGGGATGAGAAGCTAACTGGACTGATTCACAGAGAGAGAGAGAGAGAGAGAGAGAGAGAGAGAGAGAGAGCCATCTGCTGCACTGGATGCAGTCTCCATAGCAACATGGTGCTCCCGCAGCAAAATCCTGGTTTGGTCCCTACCCCCATATACATGCACACTGGCGCTCTGCGTACACTTGCAAGGAGGACAGTGCTCATGCCTCCTTTGCACACACATAGATCTTACAAAATCCCACTATCACATTTTCCTGTAAACATTTTTTATTTTACCGTCATTTGTACATTTTTTTTTTTTTCGGCCTAATAGTAATCACATTGTCACCTTGATCCCTGACACCCATTCACTTTCTTCAGTTCATTCTCTGTCTTTGTTTTCCATACATCTCCATCAACAATTACATCACCCTTTTAAGCTGAGCTCCACATTTCTTTCAAGCCTTAAATTATTAAAATTCCCAGCAGGATATTGTTATTTATCTCTCTCGTTACTCCCGTCATCTGCCCCTGCACCATACATTGTGTGTGTGAGAAGAGTGTGACTGTTTATCACACTAACTTCTTACAGATGAAGCATCACCAATTTTCTGTATCATAGTTGGAGCTCTCCATATGCAGTCAAAGGAAAGAGAGACAGGGTAGGTAAGGGAGAGAGAGGGCAGGAATGAAAAAAATATCTCTGTCTCTTTGTTGCCATCTCCCCTTCACTCTGCTCTTCTCCTACACTATTGGACAGTCCAGCCCCCTCCCATTTTTACGCCAGCCAGTCAGCTTGTACAATCTCTCTGTATCTCTTGCCTCCTAAAAGCCTCTCTCGCTTCCTCTTTCTCTGCCTCCTGTTCTCTCCTCAGTCGCTTTCCCTCCTGCTAGCACACACATGCATGGGTTAAAGCCAGATCCCGACCACACACATACACACACACCCTGTTCTCGTCTGCCTCTCTACACTCTGCGTGAGGTGCTTTTGGCTTTTGCAATGTCAGGTTTTGTGGATGGATATTTCTCCCACTGGAGGAGAGAGCGCTGAAATTTCCTTATAGCTTTTTTTTTCATCTGTCAGGAACCTGCTGTAAGTAAATCTTTCACTCCACACGTCCACCATTCCCAGTGGGTTCCAGCTTATTCCTTCATCCTCCACTATTACCATTCTACACCTTTCTCCCCTTGGTAGAAGGTGCAAGTCTTTTTCCCTCTCATGTCTTCCCTCTCTCCACCCCATAACTCCCTCCTGTTTCGCTTCCCTCCCACTGGTGGACAGATACACCCAGTGCCATATTTGTATGCAAAATAATGCTGCAGGCCATTTGCTGGCTCATAATAGGTACCTACTAGGTAGCATAATCTGAAAATATTTTCTGCTTGTGTATGTATGACACCTTTTGTAAAGGCTGACCTGATTGATTATAGATGATGAAGAGAGATGAGGTACAGTTATCTTTGCTGGATCGATGCCGTGGTGACATTCTGATGTGACTGCGTTATTTTGAACTAGGGGGACACTCCACACACCCAAACACATATTGTTTCCAAGGAGGTCTAGGATGAGACGTTGTCTTAGCAAAGAAATTGAAACAGGAAATGTCATTTGGCAAAATTATTGGAGTCACTTAGAAACTTCAACAAGACACTGAGTGACTTCAGCAGAGGTATGCACTCTTAGTACATGGGGAGTTTTTTTAAGGGTTCAGGAGTAATCCAGGGGTACCTCTGGTCCAGCTGGCATGGGAGGAATGTCACCAGAGCTGCATGGGGTGAAAGTCAGTGTAGCATGGGTTGTAAACTCAAAAGTGAAAACTCCCCAAATGAGTCACTGAATGGTTCCCAGTACTGCAATTACTGGATTTTCTGCTCAGTGTTTGTCAAGTGTGTTATATGATTTCCTCTGACAAGTTAATGTCACGGTGTTGATGCAGAGACATGTCACTGTGCTTATTATGAGCTTACATGATGCACACCCTGAATCTCAGTATCCATTGATTAGCAGTGAAACAGCTCATATTAGGAAAGATATGGAATAAATTTTCTATTATGTTAATACTTTTGCATATTTCAAACTGTCCTCTAGTAAGTATAGATGTATTGTACTCTTGTACTCTTGCATCAATGTCATTTGATACACATATTAAGAGTATATAGTATTATGACTTTCTATAAGTGGATGAGAGTTAATTGCGTGCACTTGGCCCAGTGGCATCTGCTGCAGTGCCATGAAAAGTGACACCAACACTAACTGTTTTGACAGTTGCAACCTGTAAGTGTGTGTGTGTTTGGATTTGGGTGCTGCTTTCTCTGTCCTCCCAGCACACTTGATTTGCTCTATGGTGACTGTTGCCATTTCTCCTCCTCTCTGAATCTGAATGGTCAAGTAAATGTTTGTGCAAGATTATGTAGAACTTTTTTTTTAATGCTGCTTTGATATGAACTCACAAGATAAACACAGCTCAAACTCATTAATTCTAAGTTTGCGTCTTTGAGTAAAGTCTAAAAGCTTCAGGAGATATCAGCAATCTAACTCTGCTGGGAATTTTGTAGGTCTTTTCAGAGTAATTACTGTTTGCTGTAAAGGTGGCTACTATAGCTTTAATAACTCTCTGGATGCCAAACTTAGATTGTATAAGTGGCCAACAAGATGATGTATCTGTCATGATGGATTACCATTTGTGTATATTTGTTTTATGCTACGTTGTCAGTTTCTGTGCACATATATATACACAGAATAAGATTATAGTTTTATGTGTGTAATGCATCACTCGGAAGCTTGAATATATATTTTTTCTTTTGTGGCAAAAAATAAGTTGAAAATTAAACATCATAATATGTTCTGTTTGTTAATATTAGTATCAAATAGATAGATGTGCATGTACAGCAAATTTACTTTGTGTTGTTGAGAGGGCCTGGTGATAACTTGGTGCCTGAGCTGAGATATGCAGTCATGTCTTGTTGGATATATTTAGACAGGTCCCTCAGGGGGTGTCAGTAAAAGCACTGACCATATTATGCCATTTCTTGAGCATTTCACATAACATCAGGAAATAAAACTGCTATACAACATTTTATTGTCTGGTGAGAGAGAATAGTTTTGGAGACTGATTTTACTTTTACACAAACTATAAGTATACTATTTGAGGAAAATAACTAAGATGTGTTTATCTTAACATAACTGGAAGCATATTTGATATACAGACTAAATAATACATTAAAACTAAACAGGGTGGCGATAGAGACTGTTTGACTGTCCCAGGCTTTTACTGTAGTTCTGATTTGTAAGAAACTGCATTATTGTTCAACTGGACATTTAAAAAGTCCTATATAAAGACAACTGAATGTTTGGACCAGTGACTAAGTGATGTGTTAAAATGTGCCCTGATGATGTTCCTGTGGTCACTGTTCTGATGGCAATCTCTGAAGGACACACACATTCCTACATAGTACATGTATGCCACATAAATATAGACTGCACACTTGCCACAAACAAATGGATACCAGATATTTATTGATGCATTTGCTGTATTGAAAAATAATGTCTATACAATTATTTCTCCTTTCTATATACCATCTTCCCCTAAAAGACCAGAAACCACAGAAAATGAAGGCTGCAGTGACTCTGAGAAAATGTAGCAAAGCGAAATGTGTATGTAGATAAGCCAGATTTGGCTAAATACAAGTTGTTAAGCCTTAGTTTGCTTAAGGCCACATGAAGAAAATAATGAAATACACAGGGCAAATGAGGTAAGATGAACAGGAAACTTGTAACTTTGCCTTTTACTTTGGATTAATGATTATGTAGCAATAGTATTAGAGTGGCATTCTGGGGACAAAACCAGAAAGCAACTTCTAATCAGCTTTAATCATGTAGTTACAGGCATGTGAGAAAAGCAACAGGTTTGTTATTTGATGTGAAGTGATGTTTATGGGGAAATCCTGATGCCCTTGTTGTCTGTGTAATTTTCCACTGACATGGTTTTGTGTGTGTTCATGTGAGCTTGCATACTTGAGTGGGAGCCTTGTTGTTAATATGTTGACACAGGCAGTTCCTATGACACATTCCTGCACAGCTTGGTTCAGATCATGCACGCAGATAATTTTAGCTGTGCTGATGTCAGTCTACCCTGCAGTGTATGGAGAGTGAAGAAAGGGTACCACATCTCAACATGTCCCATTCACTACATCATCATCCTTGCCAGGGGACTGTAGATGAACGTGTTAGTCAGCAGACTGACTTCCCCATTTTTCTGTTCAGCAATCTGGTGCCACAAACAGACTAAAATTCAGTTTATGTTGAGATGGTTTTTGTGGGATTGGTCCAACTCTATATGCATTTTGAGGCGTACACAATTGCATTATATAAAAGGTTTTTCTGTTATTTTGTCCACTTGGAGTCAATCAATCAATCAGTTATCACCGTATTCTCTCTGTCTTCACCAAACTCATAGAAAAGGGTACCATAGACAGTAGTGTAGTTTAGAATTCACTCTTAGTACTCCTGGTCCAGATGTTGTCAGACGTGCAAATCACAAATCTGCTGACCTAACAGCATGACGGATAAACAATGGAATTTCTAATCTCCTTAAGTAAATGAATTTCCACTCTGTTAGGAATATGAGCTGTAATGTAGTTATGATTCAGTAACAGCATTTTAATTTCTGCTAAAAAGCAGCAATGAGCAGCAATGCAAACAAGGATTTTTATTTCTGATGTTATTTCTTCTGTGTTTTTTTTATTTTAGTGTGAATGTCTCTGTGATGAGAAGGATGTGAGTAAAATGTCTGTAGCTGTGTGCCATGCGAGTTATTTTATTCTTGTGTTATGATTCATGCGATTCAAGACGTGGAAGGTTTGTTAAATTTCAACCTACCTGAAACATCATGGTCATGTAGTCTGCTTCTGGTACCTTGTGTGACACAGAACTAGCTCTTTATGTTCATATATGTCCAGTTCAGAGCATCTATTCCCACAGTTATTTAGAGAAACAAATTACTTCAGGATCAGTTCCTCTTCCCTGTGGCACATGCTTCTCTTATACTGAAATACTTTTCTCTGCTGGGAGAGGGTTACGTAGAATAAAAAGCGAATGAAGAACTTGTGCATCGAATAATATTATTTTTGCATGTGTTTAACTTCAAACTATTTGAGTTGAATCATAATTTACTGCTTACACTGATGTTTTACAGTCCTATAACCGCCCATAAAAACTGTGCTGATGCTCAGAGTAAAACACTGTCAATACTGATTCTTGTTAATATTTATAGTCCAGTACACACAAGAGCAGAACAAGAAGATATTGCCTTTTTCACAAATTTTGTGTCATATCAACATTCAATCTTGACTGACAATATCGGTGTACACACACAGATTCTACATCATGTACGTAAGCCAAGAGATGTAATAGAGCCTGCATCTCCTTATCTAAGCTTCTTATGTATCTGTTTCACAAGATTCAGAAGAGTTGAGCTGCTATTCTGATATTTGCTGTGATGCTATTCATATCAAGAATCTCTTGTGCAGTACGAGGTACAGAGTGAGTTATGCTGTAGGTGGAAGTTTGGGACACTGGGCAATTATGGGCCTTTGTATATATTGATATTTGAATATGTTTTGTTTCTTCTGTTGTGTTTTGTATGGATGTAAAGCATTTTTTGTAAAGTGAAGCACTTGGCACACAATTTCTGCTCACACACTGCTTTCCCCGAGGCCAGCTGTGGTGTTAAGACAGCTGGGTTCCTGCCACAACATTTGAAAGGAACCCTCAGAATTTTCATGTCAATCGTATTTGACTTGCATGAATGGTAGGCCTATATGTTTACTGTAAGTTTAAGTGTCTTATTTACAGTAGTACGCGCACAATTTCAAATGTCTACACAGGCATTACTATAGTGGTCATCTGAGAATTCCTGCTCTTTTTCGAAGTGTGTGTGCAGCTCGGAGCACGTGCCTGTCAGTGACGTGAAAGGGATGAGAAGTGATAGCTCTATATATAGAAGTATATGTACAGTATGAGAAGGCTTAAGACTGGACTGAGCAAGAGAATGGAGGCTTGTTATGCATACTAATGTGGGAAACACAGGCTTGTCCATAAACGCTGTAGATCTGAATCCTTGTATTATATATTGGTGTAATTTTAAAACCCTAGGAGAAATAAGGAGACTGGCTTTACTATGACTCTGATTGAAACAGCTGACAGTGTGTGTGTGTGTGTGTGTGTGTGTGTGGGATGGTGTCAGGCCCAGAGCTGTCAGACTCTTAACACATCATCATGGCCGTGAGATCTCAGGCTCATGCTCTGTTACAAAGTGCCTTCTTATTATCCAGTATGTGTGTGTTGTATATACAAAACAGTGTCTGGATGTCCCCCGTTCCTCTTCCTCGTCCTGTTCTTTATGTCCTTCTTCTCTGTCTCCACTTCCACGTCTTTCTGAGTTTACTTTTTCCAAACATACCAATCATGATGTTTCAGAGCACAGCAAGCACATGCAGGACAATTCAACTATGTGTAGGGGGAGTTCATAAAACACCAGATCAGACAGAAAATAACAAGGTATCAAGTGTTCAGCACAGATTCTATATACATTTTTAGCTGCAAACAAGAACACCAGCACCCTTAATTTTTGTTACACACTTTTTGCCAAGTCATTGGTATTGGTACAAAGTCTGATTCCCACAGAATGAAAAATGTACCTGGCACCGTCAGAAAAATTAAACCCCACATGAATGCTATGTGATTCTGGTGTGGATTTTCTGGTTCAATTTCCTGTGGAAGATTACTGTCATTACTGTTCTTACTGTTATTGTTGCAAGTCTTACTGACCCTGGGGCAGAACGGTTTCCTTTTGTTGTTGAAACTGAAAAAAACACAAAGTTGACTGCTGCTCTGGATTTGTTCCTGCCATCCATCTCACAGTAAAGTCTCTCTTTCTACTTATAATTAACCATAATTGGTCCCCAAATTTAGTTTGAGCCCTTAATTATTATTATTCAGAATAAAAGAGATTTTCTGATCTAAAAATATTTAATGTTACATTTATTTTGTAATTATTTACAATATAGTAAGGTTATGCATACTCCCATTATGTTATTTCTTCTAGTTTCATGAGACTCATTGTGGTGTCATGAGCGTTCATCTTTCTGCCATCTAATAAATGCATGAGTGGAATATTGTGTTAAAACTGTTGTTTCAGTAAACAGATAGTGTTGTCTAGAGCTCACTGTAGGAATGAAAAGTTTATTTATTTTATTTTATTTTATTTTTATGCTGCCAATGCATGCATTTAGCATATTGGTCATGTCAGATACCTTCTCTCCAATTACTTGTTAAAAAGGAGAAGAAGAAGAAAACAAGACATTTTCTTAATTATTTTATCCAGTGCTAACATGTTTGTTTACCATACATAAAGACTTTCATAACCACTTTGATTAATGAAAGAATGACTGTTTAGGTGACTCAACAATAAATGACATCAAGTGATATGTCATTTTCTGAACAGTATTTTTATCCTCCTATCCCTGTAAATACAAAATATAAAAAAAAAATTTTTTATAAATGATGATTTCATGTTGTAAGGGAAAAAGCTGTCCAAATCTGCCTACCCCAATGTCAAAAAATAAATTGCCACCCCCTTGCTACATCATGATGTGATTACCCCCCATTTTTTGGAAAGCTGAGTTCAGGGACTCCAGTGAACCCCAGTGAGAGCCATTATCCACAAATGGAGAAAACTTGGAACAGTGGTGAATCTTCCCAGAAGTGTCCGGCCTACTCGATTGCAAGAGCACAACAATGACTCATCCAGGAGACCATAAAAGAACCCACAACAACATCTAAAGAACTGCAGCCCACACTTGCCTCAGTTAAGGTTCTGGGTGACTTGCCATAATTAATGGAACCATGATTTCTGCACTGTACCAGAAAATCCTGTAAGAGAATGTCTGCATTAGTTTGTACCCTCAAGGTCAAGTGCTCTTGGGTTATGCATCAGCAAAATTATGGTTTTGGAGTGGCCTAGTCAAAACCTGGACTTAAGTCAGATAGAGATGCTGTGGCAGGCCCATAAACAGGCTGTACATGCTTGAAAAGCATTAATTAAACCAATTTTGCAAGGAAGAGTGGGCCAAAATTCCTTCACAGCAATGTGATTGTGATTTATTGACAGTTATCGCAAACGCTTGATTGCAGTTGTTGCTGCCAAGGATGGCACGGCCAGTTATCAGGTTTTAGTGGCAATTACTTTTTCAGATAGGGCAAGGCACATTTAAACAGGTTTTTCTCCATAATAAATAAAATCGTCATTTAAAAACAGCATTTAGTATTTACTCAGCTTATGTTTGTGTAATCAAATATGACAAAACAAGAAGGTAACAAATACTTTTTACCGCACTGTACATTAATTCTAGATTTTTGTTGTTGTCAGAGAATCATTACATCATGCTCCATATTAAAGTCAGACCACTTCAAAAAGACAGGACATTTAGGGATTGGGAGCAAAATTATCCTGTGACAAGATATTTTATTTGAAATTCAAATCATAATCTCCTTTTCAGTATTAAAGGTTTTTCTTAATCCCTGCATATGTGTAATTTGATATTATTGTCTGGACGGAGAGCCATATGTTCTGAATTCTAATTTAAAGTTTCTCTCAAAGGTGACGTCATGAATTATGTAACTCTATGTGTGCTCTGTGTGTGTGTGTGTGTGTGTGTGTGTGTGTGTGTGTGTGTGTGTGTGTGTGAGTGTGCATGTGTGTACTTGGCCAAGTAATGGCGTATTTCTCCCAAACTATAACTGGAGGCCAGATCATCCAAATGTTTAGATCATCAACACTCAGCTGCTGTTTCTCAGCATTAATTGCAGCAAGCTACATTTGAGATCTGTTTCTGTGCCTAATCATCATAGTTATGCACACAACATGTCACAAATTAAATATTAGCCAGTGGATTAAGTCCTTATGTGCAATATGCTCTTGGTTTTAATCTGTTGTCTTTGCAGCCTTAATAGTTGAACTTTTCTTCATCTTCTTGTCTGTTTCAATCTCCGCCTCTCACTCTGGCCAGCACGCATTGTTGGCCTATGATGCAATCCTTCGTCCCTGCTAGTTCAAGTTTCCCAGCCAATCAGACCACAGAAATGGGAGGGTATCCAACCAGCTCATGCTCATAAAACAGCACTGACAGTAGGAGGAACTTTACATTTTCAGTCCCACCCTCTGTTGTCATCCCCGTTTTTCCCTTTTCAGCATGTGCGTGTTATTTAGAAAAGGGAAAAGCAAGAGAAGGAAAAGGGAACAGGAAGAGTGGTCAGTCAGGCACAAGGGGACAGGCGAGAGTGGAAGTGGGCATGCAAGTGCGAGTCAGGGCGTGTGCTGATTATTCAGTGTTACACTGCCTTAACACAGAGCTGCCATGGAGCCTTCTAGATTGATCTGCTCGACTCTTCTGACAGTAGGTAGTCATTCTCTCAACTAAGTGTGTGATATTGTATAGCTTTACAATCAGCTCAGTTGTCACCAGTGTGAAGCGTATGAGTTTGTGTGTTTATTCAGACTGTCAGCACATTCATTCATGCTGTACAGGTGCATGACAGTGAGAAGATAGAAGAAGGGATGACATCTTATTCTCTTCTCTATTAAAGTGTCTTTTTCACTGTCCCCTTCCTCTGATCTTCTGTTGAACTGGAAAGAAGATGATCAATTTCCTGTTTGAACTATTTTTTCTCACCACTTCATTCCTTTGTGTGTTCCACAAGATATGTCTGGACTAAATAGCCACACTGTGTAATAAACCCATATGCATCCATTTGTTGTTACACACAAACCGGCTGGAGCCATGCACTTAAACACACACATAAATAATAAGTTGCACATGAAATATTGTAGTCCTGGGAATTTGGAGAAATACTAAAGTCACCAGCAGCAGAGAAACACACATTTAACTTAGTTGACAGCTCTCCGCAAGATTTTTAAATCCTGGGCTTACCTTTATTCTGTCATGCAGAGGCCAAATTCTAAATCTGGACACCTTTATAGACTTTCTTAGTTTTTTAGTCAGTTAACTGGTCATGACTACTTTAGAGCATCTAAACTAAGAATTATGGCTTACTTAGGAATTTTAGGTGGACATGACTGTATTAGAAACCACACTCTGCTGCGTACTTATAACTGTGACCATGCACAGGACAATCTATTCATGTGCATGCATGCATGACTGTCACGTGTGTCTGTTTTGCTCCATGTGTGCACTTTATGTTTCAGTCAGCTTGATAGTAGATCTGTACCATATGAGAGGTTCATGCCCTTCATGTCTCAAACTGTTAAGTCCAGACATGTTAAATAAAGCTTAAGCATTATCTGTGACTGACACTGGGCAAATGGTTTTTACATTTGCCCTCATTTTCATTATTTATGTGGAATTTTTTGCATTTCAGAATAAATTCTCCATATTGCAACAAACAGTTAACAAATGGACACCAGTCACTCTCTGCCAGACCCTGGTCTTATTTTAGTTTCCCTATCATTGAATCCCCTCCCACCCACAAATACATGTATCTAAATTTAGACAGACGTCATCACAGAATGATATTAGCATCAGTGTGTTCTAGTACAGACAGAGAATGGCAGAGAGATGTGATAACTGTACTGAAGTAAACAGTACATCCTGTGGTTGATGACTCTTTAGTTCTATATTCTACTGAGGGACATTCAAGCGTCTTTTCATGAGCATCCCTGAGACAACCAGATACTCTTGGAGCGCCCAATTTAAGTGCAGGATTATACACAACAACACATTAATTATAATTACACCGGGCATAAGCTTCTGACCACTAATTGTTTTCTTTAGACCTGTATGTCTCTTCCCAGAGTGTGAACTTTGCCCTCCAAGTTTAGAGACTGTGTGTTACTTGATCCTCTTTGTAAAGTCTGGGAAGATTGTGTGTGTGTGTGTGTGTGTGTGTGTTTGTGTAGTGGGAAACAACAGACAATAGGACATGAGAGGAGATGGGACATAGAGAGTTGATGTTGTATTAGATCCAGCTGTGACAGATGTGCAGAGAGGGGGAGAGTCTAGTGGGTGATGATCGTTTTCTGTGTGTGTGAGATAAAGAGAGAGAGAGAGTGTGTGCGTCACTAAGAGTGTAAGTGTTTGTGTTCATCACTAAATCTTAAGGCCAAGCATGTTTGAGGCACATGATGTTATTTGATCATTCCTGCGTTTGTATGAGCCTATGACTGCATGTTTGTGTCTGATACATGAATAATGCATGTGTTGACCTACTGAGAAAATGTGCCTAGACTATATTATTGGGGCCAGTAGGCAACATAGGCATGAAAAATTATATGCACAGATGCCCAGATTTTGTGAACCTGCTTTCTAATAAATATATTATCATAGCTTTTGCCACTTTGCTCTTGTAAAATCATTGGTGCAAATGATGTGTTCACAGTTTTTAAGAGGAGTAGAGTTTTTGTGTAGTTAACCTTTGATCTTTCCACCTCATTTACACACTATAGGTGCACAATAAGAACATGCTGCAGTAGCATCCTTAACATACCACTGTAAGTATTTTGCTGTATGTGTTAGGGCTTGTGCTGATGAATGTGAAAGTCGACCAGCTGCAGCTGGTATTTGTTGCAAGGCCGATTATCGTCATCTTGCAGTTGTATTTACATAATGGCTGAAATTTTGTGAGTCACGGAGCTTCTCCACAGCGGTCACTTCAGAGTCCAGCTCCAGAATCTATCACTGTTGTTGCCATTTGCCGCTAAAATTGAAATGAGAGAAGGATTATAACTTTTATCACTCACAAATAAGTAATTTTCTGTTACTGAATATATTCCTCTAAATCTGTATGTACATGATCAAAAATGCCGACATTGTCATTTTATTCATATTTTATTTTATATTTAAAGATTTAGCTAGCTAGTGAAACTATTTTAGCCATCATGAAACCAAAGTACAACAGAACAATAAAATAAACATGCCAACAAACACAAAATGATGGAAACTTAAACACTATCACTGCTCTCTGTTGTGACTCAGATGTGTGTTTGTGTATGTTTTTAAAGTTGATGTGTGGATGTGACTCCCACAACTATCCATCATGGATGTGTGATTTTAGTAGGGGTTTGTGTACATGCATAGCCAGGAAACTTGATGTCATGCATCATTGTGGATTTGAAATAAAAGCTTCTCTTAACAACAGATTACACATATTGTTAAGTTACAAAGCCTTAAGTCTCTTTTATTTTCCTGCTTTGGTGCTAATTAAAATCTCACATGCTCACACAGGTTTGTCTATAAAGACTGTTGTCTGTACACTCAGGACTTGTACACGTCTTTATTTCACATAATTCTCTTTCAGATGGAATTGGTGTGGTTTCACCATAGAAATAATACCATAACAATGGACAGGTTTTTATACTAATCAAGGAATTAACCGGCTTTGTTAACTTCGTTCCTGGTACCTCCTGTTGCAAAGTTTGCTAAAAATCGGCTAATCTGAAAGTGACACTTGCTAGAAAAGCATTTACAGACAAATATAGATGAATATAATCATATAATAATAACTTTAATTATTTTTGTCTCTCTGCAGGTCAGCTACTGTCAACTATCGTTGCTTTAAATGTCCTCTGCCATGGCAAAGCTTGAGGCTGGAAGCACCAGCCCTGTGGTACGTCAGATAGACAAGCAGTTTCTGGTCTGCAGCATCTGTCTGGATCATTATCGCAACCCCAAGGTCCTGCCCTGCCTGCACACCTTCTGTGAAAGGTAACTAACATTTGAGCTCTGTTTCAGTGGCCTCTGCCAAAAGCTGCACCACCCTCAAGCTAAACCTCACACAAACCCAAGTCTCTGCTCACACCGTCTGCTACATGTAGCTTTTTCAGGCCACATCAAGAAGGTGGTATAACAAAGTTTTTAGCTATTTCCCCACTAGTACTTATCCTGTAATGTCATATTCACATTGCCTAGTAGAAGAACCTCATCTATTGCAAATCTGTACCCACAATTAAGCAGCTCAGAGCTCTTCTCCTCATTGACTCCACGGGGATAAGTACATTCCTTAGCGTCAGAGACTGTCAACGAGGGCAGTCTGAGAAAAGGCTTATTGTTGTGAGACACAATTATAATGCCTCAATCTACAGATTCTCAGAAAGACAACACCCCCTCAGGCAATACTTACCCAAGTCTTTTGTGCCAAGCTAAAAAGAGGAGGATTTTGGAAAGCTTCTAATGGGTCAGGGTGGGAGACAGAACAAAGACAGGGGCTTGTTGTAGGTGCAGAGAATAACCATGACAGTGTTTCAGTCAGTGTTTCTTCCAAAACTATGAGCAAACAAATATTTATGGAATAGATTTGAATAGCTACACAAATCTCTGCTTTAAATAAAGCCTTTTTCCATGGAGTGCAAAGGGCATTTACCCACCAGAGAGCAAGTTTAATCCCCAGTTTAACGGGATAGTATGTGATCTGGAGCCCTGCTGAGGTGAACAGATTTTTGTCTGAAGCTCTACATGATGTTGCCAGACAGATGTTTAAATACTTGATATGTTGATGTAAGTTTACAAGGCAGAGCTGGCAACCCCTGCTTGGCCTATTCTGGCTTGCATGTCATTGCATCTCTTTTATGCGCCACTGCGTTCCACTTCCTGTGATTATCTGTCTTTAAGCATGCAAACTTACAGTAAAACTGATTCTTATCATCATAACTGTGTGCTCATTATCCAGGGAGTTCACATTGGATGGGGCGTAAGTATGACAACAATTGGTCAATTAATTAGGCGATTGATATAAAATGAATCAACAACCATTTTGGTTTTTGATTGATGGTTTGATTGATTGTGCTGCTTTTATCTAATTATATGTTAGACATTAAAATAAGTTGATATTTTCCTGACAATGGACAAGTCATACACATTGACAATACCACTGGGCATTTTTCACAGTTCTTCTGGCATTTAATAAACAGCACTATTTAAGTAATCAAAGGTGACAGATGGCAGCCAATCTGAGAGACCTATTTACCACACAACTGTTTGAGCCGGTGGTCCCCAGCTGTGTGTGTGTCTGACAAAGCAATGGTAATTTATCCAGAGTGCCACAGTGGTGTTGACAAAGCAGTGGAACTGAGACATTTGTGAAAGCTTTCGCTACTTTAAAGCCCATGACTGCAGTTTACCAAAGCTTGGTTGGTACAAGTATGTGTGTTATCATAAATTAATCAGAATGGTGTTAGTATGCAGCCTGAGCAGCTATCTGGTGTGGTACAACACAGACTTATCATTAAGACTGACCTTGAAGTTTATTGCAATATTAAACACCTTAATGAAACATAAGCTAAACAAGAACAATTGTACATCACGTGTTGGGGGCAGTCAGGTTAGGTCTGTATAAATGCAGTGTAATCTGCATATTGCAGCAGAACTTTGCTGACTGTGTAGTCACTTGGGTTAGGCTTGAATGTGTCTAAGGTTAATAGATTGCCTAACCTTTAACACCTAAACATCCTCAGGATGAAGGTCAGAATATAAAACTTCCTTAAAAGCTTACAAGCTTTCTTTATTTTTCTCTTTGTACCTTTTAGGTAGATTGGTTCGACAGACATAAATTTACTCTAAGACAAAGTGCATGTTTTCCCCCTGTGGGTTCTGTGTATTGACTTGGATTCACAATTTTCCCCAATTTGTTGTGACAGGAGCACCACTTAGGCAATTACAGTGATAAGGTGACACCTTTGTCTCTTTGGTGTCTTCCTCTTGTTACTTCTCTGTTGTACTGGTAAATTGAATATGACTTATAATTTTACACAGACCAATGCAAACCAACATGATGGTTGGGTTGGGTAATAATATTTGCTAATAATATTGGTTGATTCCCTCCTCAGTTGTCTCCAGAACTACATTCCCCCGGAGTCACTTACTCTTTCGTGTCCAGTGTGTCGGCAGACGTCCATCCTGCCAGAGAAAGGAGTTTGTGCACTACAGAACAACTTCTTCATCACTAATCTCATGGAGGTTTGATTCTTAATCCCTTTTTGGGTAAAGCAGGACATATGTGTTAGGCAAACAGGATTTTCATGTACACAGCATGCAACAAAATAAAAAATGCAAATCAATAGTGAGGTAAATGACAAAGCAAAGGGAGCAGAAATAAAAGTCCTCAAAAGAAATGGTGCAAAGAAAAAACAGGAGGAGGACATTTTTGTAGACTGAGGTCATTCTGTACAGTCAGTGCTTCTTCAGGATTAAATTAAAGGTTATAGGATTTCTACTGGGCATTTAGAATGGTGATGGTTAAGGTTTATTAGGGAACAGGGAATGAAAAAGGAAAGATACTAGTCTAACAGTGTGTGTTTGTGGTGTCCACTGTTTTTTTATTTCAAAGTTCCCAAAGTTTAATTCTGGCCAGTGAACATCGTTCCCTCTCCCTCTCTTGTTTCCTGCCACCTTTCAACTGCATATTCTAAAATAAAAGATAAATTCCCATTTTCACACAGTGGAAAAGAAAATAGATTATTATCTACATTTTATGGCTCACATGTTTCTCATAGTTAAAGGTAGGAACTGTTTATAACATCTAAAGCATTGCTGACTATATATATATATATATATATACATACTCATGTACAGTAGAACATAATTATTATTTTTATTGTCACTGTAGGAATCTCTAAGGTTACTGTTTATAAAATATGAACAAAAAAAAGAAAAAAGTTAACAAACTACTAATTAATGCCAGTAATGCTAGTAATTTTTCCTTTTCCCCATCAAACATTTTGTACAACTAAATACCACTTGACACTGGAAAATTATGCTAAACATTTTTACCAAATTATTGTCACCAAGGATTTTTAATTGAAGCGTTAGCAGCTATCTTTGAAATCTACTGAAATACATCAAAAAACATAATGAGGTTTAAAATGTTTTTGACCAGGTCCTTCAACGAGACCCAGAGTGCTCACGACCAGAGGCATGCAGTGTCCTGGAGTCAGTCAGTGCAGCAGTTGCGGGGAAACCACTCTGCTGCCCAAACCACGAGGGAAAGGTGGGAAGCACTTCTGTGATATCTCCTCCTGGACACCACTTCACCAAAACTGCTCTATCTCTCTAAATCTCTTTGTGTTTAGCAACAATTAATGTAAAATTAGTTTTCCTTCTTTAAAATTCATGCACATCTCCAGTGTTTTACAACAGTGAATCAACTTGACTCAGTTTGTCTCCCTCTGCAGGTGATGGAGTTCTACTGCGAGTCGTGTGAAACAGCCATGTGTTTGGACTGTACAGAGGGCGAGCACCGGGAGCATGTGACTGTTCCTCTGCGGGACGTTGTAGAGCAACATAAGGCTGCACTGAAAACACAGCTGGATGCAATACACAGCAGGTAGGAGTTGGATACCTTCATGAAGTTTTAGAATATAGATCACATTAGAGATCACCAGTGCTTCATTGTATCTGGAATATCAAAACATGGTAATGATTATAGTGGCAAAGGTCCATAATAATTAAAGAAAAAAAAACTTTCTTCTTTTTCTTCCTTTTTAAAAAAAAAAAAAACACCTCACACTGTCATCTTTCAGGCTCCCTCAGCTGACAGCAGCCATTGAGCTGGTGAGTGAGATTTCTCGCCAGTTGAATGAAAGGAAGAATGAAGCGGTAGCAGAGATTACCAGTACGTTTGAAGAGCTTGAACGAGCACTGCATCAGCGCAAGACGGCCCTCATCACAGACCTGGAGAACATTTGCAGCACCAAGCAGAAGGTTAATATGTCAGATGTACAAACACATACACTCATTAAGTCAACAAGTGGCCACACACACAGTAGTTGACTTAGTATTAAAGTCTTATTATCTCGTATTATCTCATTATCTCTCTTTTTATATAATTCACTTGCTTTCTGTCATCTTTCATGTTTTACGCAAACTTGTTCCTCTTATCTTCTTTTCCACTCTCCTGAGGGCAGGTCCTGCAGGTCCAACTTTCATCTCTCCTTCAGGGGAAGGAACACATTCAGAGCAGCTGCAGCTTCACAGAGCAGGCACTCAGCCATGGGAGTGCTACTGAGGTGGGCTGGCACATTGTCATTTGTACAAACTAACAGACATGTTACAATCTATATGGAAAGCTATCCAGCTGGATGCAGCAGACTAGAAGGATGTGAGCAAAATAGTTGAATATTATATTAATGGAAAGAAATTACTAATATGTGCTACTTTGAAGTATAGGTGCTACTAGTTCAGAAGCAGATGAGTGAGCGGGTAACAGCGCTGGCCCGTCATGACTTCCCAGAGAGACCACATCAGAATGCACACCTGGACTGCCAGGTACAGTATCGACTTTTGATTATTCTGAATCAAACTACTCGATTTTCTTTACAGTGAAACAGGGTGTTTGTGTTTTTTTAACTTTTGCTCTTTTATTGAGGATGCAAGAGTTTGATAATGTCAAGATGTAATAAGAGCTTTGTGTTTCATATATTTAATCATGTTTAGTACCTCATCACATCTCATTGCAGTTGCATTTATGTATACCTGATGACTTTAGGTCCTTTGTTAAAAGGAATCTGTCAGGGCGCTGTATTTAGTAGATGTGTGCCTTTCTTACCTTATTTGAGCTGTTTGAGCATCACATGGAAGATGCCAAAATAAAACTTTAGAAAGCAGTAGTGGACGCCTCTTCGTAAAACACCATGTATTGTGTGCACTGTGCATTCTAGATAGAGACTGAAGGTCTGCGACGTTCCATCCAAAATCTGGGTGTTCTCCTCACCACAGCAGCTGTGGCTCACACATCCGTCGCCACAGGAGAGGGCCTCCGCCACGCAGCAACTGGGCAGCACCACACCATTACTGTGACAACAAAAGACAAAGTACTATCCTACTGTTATTAGCACCACGTGTAGAGGGAATCTTGAATAGCAGCTTTACATTTTGTATTTGTCTAATGTCTAATAGGTTAATTTGCTTTGCTTTTTTCACTTGTGTAGATATTTCAGTTATTTCAGTTATTTATATTTCAATTCACAGTCAGTTTACAAGTTTACAATGTCCAGTTAATGCAGGCAATTAACTGGAATTATAACAATAATTCCAGTTAATTGCCTGCATTAACAAAACAAATCTGTTAGGAGTTTAGGATTGTGCTGCCTTACATGCTACAATCTAATGCATGCTGCTTGAACATTAAGAGGAATTTTATTGTTATCAGAAATTGAAACAGTGGCCTCTATCTGCAGGATGGAGATCTGGTGCGGACAGGAAACGCTGTTTTAAAAGCAGAGATACTGTCAGCTGACGGAAACCGTGCTGCAGAACCGGAGATAACAGACAATAAGAATGGAACATATGAGGTGGGATACACGTTGCGCTCTGAGGGAGAGTACTCTTTCTCTTTATTGCTGTACGGCCAGGCAATACGTGGCAGCCCATTCCGCCTGCGTGCGGTTAAGCCCTCAGATGTGCCACAATCTCCAGATGATGTAAAGAGGAGAGTGAAGTCTCCCAGTGGAACAGGAGGGCATATACGGCAGAAAGCAGTGCGGCGGCCTTCCAGTATGTACAGTACCACCAAGAAAAAGGAGAACCCCATTGAAGATGAGCTTATCTACAGAGTGGGTAAGACAGATGACTCACCCAAGAGAAAAAGTTAATTAACTTTAAAACCAAGGATCATGAAATATCATGGCAGGAAAAGCACACACACACACAAACATAAAAAATAATAAATATTTATTGGTTGATTTGCATTTTTATTACCATTAATTATAAATGTAAACTTGTTTCTAACAGTCTTTTTAATTAACAACCTCCCTTCCAAGCAGCCCCTATTTTCAGTTAATGCCAGTATACTACAGAATGAAAGTCAGCTAGTTGAGACCTGATAGATGATGTGCCACCCAGAGAAAATACCACATTCCCAAGCTATTTTGCCAGAATGGCCAAAACCACATAACAATTAAGCAAAAATAGATGTAAAATGGATAATGTGAATTTGGTGGTTGCTGTCTTGCCTTAAATATGTTGAGGTAATGTAAAAATATCAAAGTGTGTAATTTTTTTTCTCAGGTTCCCGTGGCAGAGAGAAAGGGGAGTTCACCAATCTGCAGGGCATCTCAGCCTCCAGTAATGGCAGAGTGGTGGTAGCTGACAGCAACAACCAGTGTATACAGGTGAGACAGACACAGAGAGGAAAGGAAGATGCATGTTAGATGTATATTTGTCATGTAGAAACAGGAAAATGCTGATATGTGTTGTGATGATAACAAACTTCTCACATGGAACTGCAACTGATTACAGGTATTCTCCAATGATGGCCAGTTCAAAATGCGTTTTGGGGTTAGAGGTCGCTCTCCAGGGCAGCTGCAAAGGCCGACTGGTGTCACTGTTGACATGAACGGTGACATTGTGGTGGCTGATTATGACAATCGATGGGTCAGCATCTTCTCCTCTGATGGCAAGTTTAAGGTGCGATGTCAGACTGCCTCATTTAAGACTTATTCATGTACCCTTTTTAGGTTTTTACTTTATAGAGTAAAATAAGATACTATGTGGACAATTTATCTACAGTAGTTTGCATAAAGCATCTCAAAGAATCTTTCTTTCCCTGCTAAAATCCCCTGTTCTCCTCCTTCATAGAATAAGATTGGTGCAGGCCGACTCATGGGTCCTAAGGGCGTGGCTGTGGATAAGAACGGACACATCATCACTGTGGACAACAAAGCCTGCTGTGTCTTCATCTTTCAGTCTAATGGGAAGCTTGTGACCAAGTTTGGAGGCAGGGGGACATCTGAGAAACAGTTTGCAGGTGAGATGGGTCCCAAACATTGACTCCTCTGTCAGTGACAGGATATGTGGAGGTAATATATAGCACAGGCTGCAAAACAGGTTGCCATGTTTTATTTCACAGATAAGAAAAAGGGATCACTGTGAGCGCCCTGACTTATGTAGGCTCAGTTTAAAATGTCAGCCTGGGGCTCCAAACAGCAGGAAGAACATGTATAGGCTCTCACTTCTGCTAAGCACTTGCTGGACATGAATGTACTAAATAAGGCAGACATTTTCCACACTAAGCACTATGGTGGCGTCCAGAGACAAAGCACATTCAAATGTAAAAGCATGTACAAAAAGGAAATGCGCTGCAAATCACAAAAAAATGCAAACAAATATTAAAACACAAATAAAAAAGAAACACGTGCATTCTGTCTGTGTAGCCACTGGTCCACACAAGCTCATTACTGCCCCTAGCGTCCTGGAGCACTTCCGTTTTAGGATGGTATATTTGCAACATTTTCAATTCATACTTGCTTTTGTGTTTGCGGCATTTTGTCATTTGCAGTGTGTTTTCCTTTTGTTTGTGTTTTTGCTTTTGTTTGCATTTTGTCATTTGCAGCGTGTTTTCTTTTTGTACGTGCTTTCACATTTGTACGTGCTTCGTCTCTGGGGGCCACCGTAAAGCACAGTGAATATCCTGACAATGCAGAGACTGGGAGTGTTTTTGGGACAGGTCTAAATGTCCAATTCTCCACTTGTTTGTTTGGTGACACGTTTACTGATAGTTTGAGGAGAAAAATACAACAAATGTGCTGGACTATATTTCTGAATACATAAAATTACATGCATGCATGTTACATTCTGTTTTAAAACTATATTTATATAATGGATATACTTATAGGCAAAGGCCCTGATGACAAAGATACCCCCTGCTACCACCCTGTGCTGACCACCCTACTCTGTTTTCTTCTTTGCTTATCCTTTTTCTCTGACTACCTATTTTCTTTCTGTTCTTCCTCATGTTTTCCAATTCAGAAAAACTTGGCCCAAACTTAAATAAATCTGGCTCAGTTTTCAGTAAGTACTAAGTGTGACCTTGCTGCAATCTTAAATCCACAGTGCAGTGCCCTCTGTCTAACCCAGCTCCCTGATTATGTGTCTGACCTTGAACACGTGATTGTTGACATGGATCAAGTTGCGTCTGTACAACAATAATCACAGACGAAAGTATATGTCATTGTAATAATGATTTACTATTACAATAGTGAACATTTTGTTGCGTGCTTTTTTTGTGTAATTGGATGCGAAAAGATCAGTATGAATGATTTTTCACTGCTTGGAATCCAGTGGCATGTCAACTAGATGACAATCACTATTTGTTATTAGATAATCAATACTGGGACCCCACGAATAGGCAGTATAGTCAATAAAGTACTGTGTAATCATACACTTTTTAGAATGGGAAGGACATTTAATCTTTTTGAACCGAGTTGAGCCTTTATAGGTTTACTGTTGTTTGTACTGAAAAATAATAATAAGAATCAGTTAAAGAAACAATGACAAAGTATAAAAATGACTCTGTTTCAGGCAATTTCAGAGATCCAAAGCTAACCATCTGATTAAACTAATTTGTGTAATAGCAGCATTAGACACACACTAGTTGAAATTTGTGTTTAAACAGCTACTAACCAACTAGGGAATGGTAACCCGTTTGTGAGTCACTCATAACTACAGCATTTTCAACAATAATCTGCTTCTCTCTTTTCATATAGGTCCACACTTTGTTGCAGTGAACAACAAGAATGAAATTATTGTGACTGATTTTCACAATCACTCTGTGAAGGTAAGATGAAAGAGAAATTACAGTATGTCTGAGTATAATAATGTACTGTATTATGTACTGTATTATTTACAGAAATTATGTGTATCAAAGTGTGTGTGGTGCTGTAGATAAAATTATGCTGTTACTGACTTCCTGACCCAGGTGTACAGTGCAGACGGAGAGTTCTTGTTCAAATTTGGCTCTCATGGTGAAGGCAATGGCCAGTTCAATGCTCCCACTGGCGTGGCTGTGGACACCAATGGAAACATCATCGTGGCGGACTGGGGTAACAGTAGAATACAGGTAGGCCTGTTATATTCACTCAGCTGTCCTGTCCTGTCACAAGTTTACGACTAAACTCAATTTGTATCTCAATATCTAAACTCAAATGTATGACATCATCACTGTTGAAACATGAACACTGAGAACATTTTCTTTTCTCTTTCAGGTTTTTGACAGCACAGGCTCTTTCCTATCCTACATTAACACCTCAGCAGACCCACTGTACGGCCCCCAAGGTCTCGCCCTCACTTCAGATGGACATGTGGCTGTTGCAGACTCTGGCAATCACTGCTTTAAGGTTTACAGATATCTGCAGTAAGCTGAGGGAAGAAATCAATAAAACAACTCCTGTTCATACAATGTGACATACTGACATATTGCTTGCAGACATACTGTAGATCTGCAACATGCCTGTACACTTTACAGTGACTCCAGGTTCTAAAATTTAATTTCCTTTTAAGACATGTGGTCTATCTTTATTATAAGTATTTCAATCAAATCCTCTGATTATAAGTGGAAATTAACTTTTGGAACAAGGTGTTTCTTCACACTACTTCGTAGCAACACTTTCATCAACCAGGAAACAAAGCGAGACACAACAAATCGCCTGTTTCCTGGTGAGAGGATGATGATTTGTGATTGAACTAACAATGCTCAGGCCTTTTCTTTAACACTGTTGCATGTCAGTGTGCTCCAAATATTACCCTGTGCTCACTGCCTTACGGTTTCTCATCAGTAAACACAACAGAACTCATGCAGACAGGAATGTGTTATTTAAAAGGACTTGTTTCTTTTTTTTGCACTCTTGTTTCTCCTCCTGCACAC
>OMLM01000760.1:57254-68104 GCA_900302695.1 Helostoma temminkii | reverse complement strand
ACTAGTTCACTTTCAATAAACCTATTTAAAAAGCATTAAGTGAGCACAATTTATTTAAAAAAAAAAAAAAAATTGAATGACCTGGTCAGTAGACTTATAAATATCAGAACCAACTAAACAGCAACCAATGGGTAACCTAGAGCAAAATTATTTAACCGAATATAATTCATGACATAAATTCTGTTAATTCATAAAAAAAGCTAAATAAAAACAAATGTATCAAAACATCATTATTTCCACTGGGGTCTTGCTGTGAATCTGGACAGTAACTATTGTCTGTCATAACTGAACACATCTACAGGTTCACCCATCAAGTGACATTGTATTTAATGACAGCTGTAAAGCTTGTGTCTAACATCTGCTTGTTTTGAGGCAGATTGACAAGATTTTAAAATACCGCCATCAAAATGGCATGTTTGTGCCTTCTGTGTCACTGCTTTTAAAAAAAAAAAAAAAAAAAAAAAAACACTACAAATGTGACTGAGCAATATACAGAGTAATTCACAATCATCCCCTCCCCCCCAAAATAAAAAGGACTTTTTAAAAAGGATACATAAAAATGATCTTAAGAGACTGAAATGATCTCTACTGATGTTACAAATCCACAAAACAAACAGCACAAGCCATTAGTTACTGTCTCTGAAATCTCAGGCTAAGCTGGACAATTTAAGTCAAATAACTGACAACCATCAGCACTGACCAATAATCTAGAATTAATAAGCAAATCTGAATAACCATTTTTCCTTCAAGTTCTACCCAACAAGGCAACATCACTGACCCTGCCTGGCAAAAACGCAGCCAAAGTTAATGTACAGTAATATGGCATAGCGGTTGCTAATAGGATAAAAGCAGTTTTTGCTCTGATAAACAAGAGCATGTGAGGCATCTGTATGCCAGCAGACACAGTGATATAAAACTGCAAAGCACCTCTCCAACCCCCTAGCCATAGTAGTATGGGTAAAAATCTACAGTGTGTGTCTAGGTTGAAAAATTCCAAATTTTCGACCTGAAACATGGGAGATATTAAGCTCTTCTTTACAACCAAACTGTGGCAAGGGTGTAATCCAACATCAGTAACACCAACATGTAACAGCTGAAACACATACAGTACAAGGCTCCATGGAAAAACATCACACTGTCACTCCAGTCTGGTAAAACCTCAGCAAATCTGAAGAAAACTGGCATAAATGGGTTGACTCTTAGAAAACTGCATTTAAGACTCATTGCAGCTCTCAGTAATAGTGGCATATCTGCAGTCTACTGCCGGGATCATTCTTTCCTGGGCTGAAGAAAGGGTAGACGGGCTCTTCAAAGCAGGTGTCAAACATGTACAGTCTCTTCATTGTGACTGCATCATAGAAACTAAGTCGCCCGTTGTCATAGTCCAAGTACACACCAACACGAGGCGAGTTCCAGTAGTCAGCGACCGGGATTCGTCCATCCTCCCCATTTGCATACAGCCTGTCCTGCAGACACAGGCTCCAGTATCCTGCAGAAGGAGTGAGGCTGACAAAACCCTTCCTGTTGCTGCACTCAGTGGTGACTCCCAGGTACCACACACCTTTGTCCTTCACATCCACCTCCCAGTAGTGCTGACCGCTAGCATACTGAGCCGTGGCAAGGACACCACAGAACCGTGTGAAACGAGCCGGTAAGTCTGGCTCCTGGTTACGAACACGGCCCTCCTCCACTTTGGTGTCAAAGTCTGAGATAAGCAGGTTTGGGTGAGCGGTGTCTGGGTCCAAGGTGAGGTTCTGAGGCACTATACACAGAGAGAGAGACGGATAAATTAATTTTGCTCTTACATTAGAACTTCAAAACAAAACAGGAATCAGCTGAATTTGGTGTTAAATGCTACAGTAGAAATAGGCTAACCAGCACTGCTTTGGAGTATAGTGATACTTTCGACTAGTCATGCAATTACACCGTTACACTTTGATGCCCTTAAGGCCGTAGTTTTTAAATTTACCTCTCTAAATGAAGAAACTATAGGAAATCCAATAGCTGCACCAAAAAATTTAGTGCATTCAAAGAATTTAAAACTACAACAAATTCTATGTACACATATTATCCTTTGTAGGGTTGCTTTAAATGGCACCACTAGTTAACTAGTTAAGTTCAGTTGTTTGCAGAGTAAACTCACTGGTGTGCAGCACATGCATCATCTTCTTCCACATGATGAGCTGAAAGGGCCCTGAGAAGTCAGTGAATTCAGTTGGACAATTAACTGGTTCAAGAGAAGTGAAAGGCTTGTAATGCATGACTCTGTGGAAGAAATATACAAAAAAATATTTAATTTAAGTCACTTATAATTTGAACATTTATACAAACAACTGTAAGCTACTTACACATTGAATGTTTCAGCAAGACTCTGTTGGGGGAAAGGGAAAAAACAAACAAAAACAAACATTTTAATTAAGTCAATCAAACTTACATAGCCATCTCTACTGTGAAGGTCTAACAAAGGCATGATAATTTAAAAGTTAAACTGCCTCTAAGAATCAAACAACTCATGTCAGACTGACCTCAAAGCTTGTTTTCCCACCCATATGGCTGTGGATATCGGCTATAGCTTTGTCTACAGCTGCTGCCTCTGTCTCCACAGTCTTCAAGTTGTCATCTATGACAGCCATGGTGGCCACTTCCTCAGCATCCAAGCTCTCGAGGAGGGAGTCTCTCTCATCTAGCAAGAATTGGACCAAGGCACCAACATCTGCCTCAATCTTCTCTTTGAGTCTCTGCTTCTTCAACTGGAGACAATAGTTCAGAGCATTAGTATGAAGGAATACTGCATTTAAGCTATCATATTACATACCACACAAGCTTGGCCTGTAAATATGTTAAGGTCACAACAAAACATGAAAAAAGGTCTATCCCATACCCTCACTTCACTTTTCGTGCGCTCATTTGTTGTTATAATTTTCACACACTGAGATTTCTGCCAGTTCAGCTCCATTAGCCTCAGTTTTAACTCCATCTGTAGCAAAGATAATGCATACAAAGACAAATGGGGTATAATTAATAATATCAAATTAAAGTTAAAAAAAATAAAATAAAAACAGACACTAATACTTTAAAATTCATACAGACCTACCTTCATGTCATTCATAACTTCTGGCACTGGTGCCACCTCATGGTGCCTGAAAAAATTAAACAAAAAAAAAGTCACCATCTCACCATGAACTCTGTTTTTCTGTTGGCACTCAGAGAGAAAAAATAAAGTACAGTGAAAAAGAAGATACTACATCAAGGTCAATGTGTAGCAGAGCTTTTAAATAATACATGTACACTGCTGTGAAACCTGGTATTGCTTGTGACAGATGACTAAACTACTGTGACCACAAGCAGAGCGACCACAGGTGGAGGTGGGGCAACCACCGCAGCCAGATTATGATTATATGGGTTTGTAGAAAATTGCCAATACCTTGCAGACTATACTTATACCTTGTTCAGACTCTCTTGTCCGGTCTCTCATCCTGTCGCATTTATACTAGGAAATTACAGATTTTACAGAGCAACAGCACGATTCTAGTAAAGAAAGTTGTTCACGGCTCTTTGTCATTAAGATCTATAGATCTAGATGATGGATTCGAAAACAAAATAAAACATATTGGATCCATTATCAGTGTCTTTCAGTATAAAACTGCACTGGTGTTGTCATGCAGTTAGTCTCTAGTTACTTTTAACAACTGATTTTCCAAAGGCCTGCACTAACATATTTGACTCTTGCTTTTTTATTTGATCAATACATATGATATTCTCACCTCTGAGACCTAGTCTGACAAATCTGAATTAACAACAAGAAGCAACATTGTTCAAAATGTCTTCTTCAAGGAGTACTTGTACTTTAGTACTGAGTATTTTTACTCGAGTAGAAAAAAATAGGTCACTAGCACTTCTACTTGAGGATTGTTTGTTTGCCCATATTCTTAAGAAGGTGATTTTGATGGATTTGCAAAATGAGAAATGACTGTGAAAACAAACAAACAAAAAGGTTCAGCTATTAGCCAATATGTCTACAACCTGAGACCAAGACCTACCTGTGTGCTCTAGACTCCCTGCACACTACACAGATAGGCCTCTTATCAGTCTGGCAGTACAGTTTCAACTCTTCTCCATGTTGCTCACACTTTCCATCTACTTTCACGGGCTTGGATGGTGTAGGACAAGACCCCAGACACTCCAGGTCGTCTAGTTTGGCCACCAGGTTCTGCACCAGGTAGTTTTTAGTGAACGTCCTCTTGTTGAACACCTGGGAGAACAAAGAAAGAAACTGAGAAAAACGAAAAAATACGCTTGCTACCAAGCACAAACTCGCTGTTATTTTATTTGCTTCATGTGTTAGTTTATTTTGCACCTCTTTAATTGCTATGGCAGTTAATTGGTTACCGTTTAGATTTACCGTTAATTAGCTTCAGCTAGCAACAGCCAGCTATCGGCAACGCTAGTGTTAGCTACGAAATTTACTGCGTAGATAATTATATTTTACAAAGACAACACCTCAACCTGCCACTCTGAATTCGCTCATAAAAAATACTGTTTCAACCACACAAAATACATTTTGTCAAGACTATAACTTAGGTGCAACATGCAGAGAGCGCATTAACTTACTGTTCGGCACTGAGGGCACTGATAACCGTAGTCTCCGCCATTTTCATCCCAGTGCATACAGATGCAAAACCGGCAGAAATTATGCCCGCATTTCAGTATAACGGGATCTTTGAAGAAGTCCAAACAAATTGCACATGTGAGTTCTTTCTTCAGGTCGTCTCCAGCTGCTCCAGCAGTGGCCATGTTTACAAGCCGACAGCAGCACAACACTGCCGCTGCAGGAGGAGGAGGAAGGGAAGAGGCCACATTTGTGCTACGTCATATTCCGTCTTAACCAATCAGATCCCCTCTCTCACACACTCATAGACACACACACATCACACACTTGTTTCCACCACTGTTAAATTGACTTGTTTCATTCCCTGGAGACTTACCCTAATTTTAACCATACCTAACCCATACCCTTGAAATAAGCCTTGACTCTACAGTTTTATTTATGTTATGGGGACATCTTTTCCAAACCTAAGCGATGTCAAGTCTTCACAATATGAGTATAAACTGATTTTTGAGTTATTTTAATTAAGCTGTTTCATGCACTTCCAAATGATAGCCTTTTGTTCTTGTGCATACTGACTATGTCATTTAGACATGTAGGTTGTGCAAAGCAGAACACGATTCTCTAGGCCAGTGTTATCTACAAACTTCATTGCATAAACCTGGGGTCCAATGAAATAAACAAGATATGTGTTAACTTGTAAGACTTTGACTTTAAAAATGACACACACACAAAAAGAGATCTCGGGTGAAGAATTGTTCAGTGGTATAAGGAGTAAAATGGGTAATGCACATCAACATGAAAACATCATCCCAACGATGAAGTAGAGGTGATTAGGTAAAGCATTGTGATGCAGGGCTGCACTGCTACCAGTGGACTTGGCCAGCTAAAACTGATTGGCCTTATGTAACTATAATAAAGAAAACAAAAAGCTTTAAAAATACACTGCCGAAGAGGATCTTTCATTTTTAAATCACTTATCACACTTCATGTATTTCTTTAAGCAAAAGAGTACCCTTCCTTTACTAATAATCAACAACTGATTATGATTTGTCTATAAATGTAAGGCAAAACCTGTTTCATTATGTGACACATTTACAGTAGTTAGACATGTTTTAAGTTGACTTGGCTATCCATAAGGACAGTCAGGTTTCAGGTCAATCAGACAGGTCAGCGGTCAGTATGTCCAGCCTCCAATTAGTGAGGTCCAATCAGGAGTTAAGTCCTCAAGTCTGACTCAGGTCCACGTCTCAAACCTCGGCTCTATGATACTGCATAAATACTGATTGAATCATCAACAACCTACCAGTAAGTAACAATATTTATTCTTAAATACATATACATAAAAACCCATTAATAAAAAGACACAAAGTGAATATCAAGTTTGATTGTTTCTGCTAAAATTGTCATATATGGGATAACTGGCTATGGGGTATACATTACATTGCATAGCTTGGATAGGCATGTGAGGGATGTGACTCAAAAAGTGCATTTGAGGTCAAATATGGTGTTATTTCCAAATTCATCAGGGACAAAAGAGTAAATAAAAAGCACAGTCAAGTTTCTGTATGTTGATCACATCAATTAACCCTGATAATGTTTGGAAATACTTACACAATGGTGACTAACAACATCTTAATAAGACAAATATTTAGGAACACTGATCTCATCATGTTGTATATCTATAACAGAATAAGACACAGGTTTAACAACACAACAAAGTAGCAACCAAATGATGATATAGCAGATTATATCCAATGTCTCAAACATAATATTTCCGATGTTGACATACTGATCTGTAGGCAGCTATTTTGTTTGCATCCTTTGTTCAAAAACATGACTCAGATCACTGAAATCCCACACAGCACTAGTGACAAATAAAGCCTCCAGGAACATAGTGTGAGAAGAAAGAAAATCATTGGATATAGATACAGTATTTGCGTGTTCACAGCACCACACGTATTAGTAGTGTAACACAGAAGTGGAAAGTGGCTCTCTAGAGATTCTCTTCAACAGTAGTAAATTGTGTTACAACACACAGTTCATTCTCCGTAAAAGAAAAAACTCCTGAGATGAGTGTCTTTGTACATAGTACCTTAACCAGTGTTATAAAAAAACAAAAAACAAAAACGGTTAAGCATTACCCAACATGTTTTGAATAAATATGGCAATATCACAGAAACATACAGTGAAGAAACAACACTGCAAGAATGAATGGCAGTAATGGTGGTAAAAGAAGCAGAGATGAACTGTGAACACATGACAGAATACATAACTGAGTTTACAAAAATACAAAAACAACCCAAATCAGCAGCAAAAGAATACATCTAGGAAAAAAACATTCCTCATCTTATGGTAAACATAATAAAAACAGTAGTCATGTTGAATAAAGAAAATAATTTGATGGTTAATACAAATACATATAAAATGACATTATAAATTGACAGTAGTGGTTTTCATCTTCAGTGTTTTGACAGGCGAGTTACACAGGTTTAGTTCAAAATAAGAAACAGGTGGCATAATATGTTTATGTTTTTCATTACACAACGTGTACAGAGCAGTTTGTGGAACATTATTTTAAATGTGCATGTTCATATTTATAAGTTCAGTATTTACCTATAAATCTTAAATATTGGACATTGGCCTTAGAGCAGATTTGAGGACAGGAAGCAAGATTATACTGTAAATACTGGAGTTTATAATAATAGAATTGTTGTTGAAATATGCAGCACAATCTGTGCAGGTCAAGGTGGGATCATGGTTTGTGGAAACTAAAGAGTGACACATGGCTGCGCTTTCTAATGCCACAGTGTTTGTGCAGAAATATTTTTGCCAGTTCTAGAAAAGATGGTGCTCTTTACAATATGTTGGGAGATGTACAGAAATACTAGGGCACATAAACTTTATTCCAAGTTTATTCTGACACAAGGGCAAGTCGATAACATCAGACCTTCTTTATAAGGTGAACTACTCCTTACAGTGCAGTACGAACGCTGGCAGTAGACCTTACCCGAGGCATACCTGCAGTACTAAATCTCTGACTTGGTATACGTGACACTAGCTTTATTAGGAAAGTGCTCTGGGACTGTCCTGAAGGGATAAAACCGCCTCAGGCTTTATAACACCATAAAGCTAGTACGTGAGTAAGGAAATACCATGCTGCTAGCAGCACAAATTGGAATGTAAAGTGAAAACAGTTTGTGGGACCGTTGTGCTGATTCTGTTGCGGTGATCAAGGTACGTAATGGATCAAATACTGTAGAATTCCCTCCACTAACAGGCACATACACCCAGCAAGATTTTTGGTGTTGTGAAAGTAAGTTAATACCAGTTAAAAATGAAAAAAAAAAATCTTATAAAAAACCCCACATACATTTCACCCCTTTTGTCCATTGTCCATCCATACATCCAGTGCTCAGACCTCTGAGCTGTTGTGGCAGCCTTGCATCCTAACCACCAACATGGGCTCTGTACTGATGGACCCTTTCACCACCTCCCGCACCCCCTCCCTCCATCCGTCCTTTACATCCTTCTTTCTGTATTTCAGCACCAACACAATGATAACAATGACAAGGACAGTTAGAAGCAGCCCCACCAGTGACCCAACCACAGTCACTAGACCCTCCTCTTCTTCATCGGCATTCAGCTCACTAGTTTTCAACCCATTGGCCAACACTTCATTTGAACCCCATGCTTGCCGCTTCGTGCGGTCCAAGGCAATGTGCATGATATTGGTGCCACGGTTGTTTTCTTCTCCAATATTGTCAGCAATGTCTGGGACCTGATCGGCAGTTGACCTCCTGGAGCGGGTCAAGGTGAGATCGTTGTTTGTGGAAACTAAGGAGTGATACTCTAGGCTGCGCTTTCCAATGCCTCTGTTAGCATTCTCTCTGGAGCGAACAGTGTAAATGGTGTGAATGTACCACTCACGGCCTGCAGCAACCTGAAAAAAACATAAAATTATGCATATCACAATTTGAAAATTTATGAAAATTTGACACAAAATATAGAGTGATCCACATCTTGCTAAATTAATCATATACAGTAATTGGTGACCTGCTGGTGCTAAGATGACTCATTATTTGAGTTTAAATTTCTGTGCAATTTACCAGCCCTGCACTGATCAAAAATACAATACCTCTGCACAGCAGCAGTCATCAAATTTTAAATCACTGCTGGATAGCCTCAGTGAAGCTGTCCAGTTTCATAACTGTATCCTACATTCACAGTAAATCTTTGTAGAGGTATATAGTAAACCACAGGATACCTGGAACATGGCTGTAGAGTCTAGTCTGAAGCCATCCGACCCTGGCTGTCTGACAAGGGACATAGCTGATGGATCATCCACTGCCAGTACAGCATTAAAACTGACATCACCAAATACGCGTGCCTGAGTTTCTGGCTGAGCCTTGTCCTGAATAGTAGTGTTAGATAGAGGAGAAAAAATTTAGTAAATTAGGGAAAATTTTTTTTTGTATAATATACAAACATCATTCATCCCACTGTGATGCAAATTTGGGAAAATCAAAAACCTAAATGTACTCACAAGAATCTTGAATCTGTAAAGCAGTGATGGAGAGTCAGCCAGGCAGCCAAATTCAAACTTGGTTGGATTATACTTTGGCACATATCCATCAGCACCAGTACAGAGAAACACCTTCTCTATACTACAGAAGAAAGAGTCTCCTAGGTTCTGCACAGGGTCCACCATTACACGGCCATAGATTGTGTCACCTAAAACAATCAATGAGTCACATTAGTACATACAAAGAGAATACAATTCTGTTTATTTCCGTATACATTACAGCCAACCAAAAAAATGCAAATTCGACCTACAGTGAATGGGATAAAAACTGCAATTACTAGTGGACTTACCCTCAGAAAAGACTATGTCACTCTCCTGACCAAAACCCATGGAACCATCAGAGAGCCACAGACTCCTTTTAGACAGCAAGAACATCTGAGTATTCAGACTGAATTCCACTGCAACTGGATCACTCACCTGAAAAAAAGGATGCAGGCAGTTATGGAGGGAGAGCACAACAAAGGAAAAGACAAAGCCACTGACAGAAAGAAAGAAAGAAAAACTCTTACTTGCTGGAATCTGATGTCTAGGTCAAAGGTGACTGGTTCTCTTGGGCTGCAAACGGGTGGAACAGTGTACTCCACATTCTGAGCTGTTGTACAGGGGATCAATTTCACTGTGTAGGTCCCAGAGTAGTCTCTCACCTGTATGGAACAGAGATACACAAGCATCGATCCCTATGTGTCCTTCTACCTGCTTGCGCACACAGATTTATGAAGCAGTCAAACTTACAGCAAAGTCAGAGGTGAACGTCCACTGCTGGACTGGCTGGTTGTAGGTGGGCTCACTCCTCACTAAGGTGAGGTTAAACGTCAGGCCTGGGTGGTTCACACTCATCACCATGGATGACATAGAGTTTGCTTGGTAACGGATGTTGAGAGGGGGAGAAGTTGATAATGGCAGACTCATTTATAGTTAGCAAATTAAACAGATAAATTAAGCAATGTATTTGTGTTCGCAATGATTCTGCTATTATAAGGGAGTAGTCAATCTCACCTGCTTTTTGTATTCGGCCTCCAGAATGAGACTCCACGAACAGACCCCTGAAACGAGCTTTGGTGCGGAAGTTTACTACCAGGCGTCCCTGTTCATTGATACGCATGCTGGTAGGATATAATGCACCTGGCAAAAAATATACAAAAAACACCAGATTCTACAAAAACTGTTTCTATTAAAGGTGCATATTATTTTAACAACCTATAAACACAACCTGTAATGGTCCTCCAGTCTTAGGAACCTACCCTGTAGCTCGGCCTGAGGTGGGCTGCCAATGCCATCCTTCCAGAGAATGGCTGTGTCGTACACGAAAGTGAGGCGTAACTCCGTCTGAAGGTCAAAGTGCTGCCAGCCACCAGTTCCCACAGGGGAGTGGAACACATATGACACGTAAAGAGGGACTCGCAAGGTCACATAAGACTGGACCAGGTTCAGCACCTATAATCAAAAGTTCATAATGTAATAATGAGTGCAGATCTAAATATTTCAAAATAATATTAATTATATATATATAATATGTCAAAAATGCCTTAATAAACAAGAAATCTAGAAAATGCAGACATTCTTGAACTTGTACTTTGATAGTTAATTTATTTTAATTACTGCTAAAAGTATAATCATGAAATTCTCTGTATGTCAACAAGTGTATTATCTTTTTAGATT
>OMLM01000760.1:38002-56887 GCA_900302695.1 Helostoma temminkii | reverse complement strand
TATATATATAAATATAAAAATATAAATTATATATATCTAATTTTTAAAAACTTTTTTTTGACAAAATCTTGAAAAAATTCCACACAAATTTAAACCCATTAAACATGACATTTAAAATATATTTACATGAACTCAGCCACTAGGTGTCTCACCTCACCAACATTATTTCAACAAATTTGTCTGACTTGAAAGATTTGAAATACAAGTTTATTACAGAAATGGACTGAAATTGCATTAAATTATCTTTATTAGACCTGAAGTGAAAATGTGCCAGTTTGTGTAGTCAGTTACCAAACTTTATATTGCAAAGGAGATTTACTGGCAAGAGGAACCTATAAAAGCAATAGGCCAGACAATGAATGTGATTCCTAATACCATTATTGCTCTCCCTTCTCTAATCAAATTAGCACATATATTGTTACATTCAATCTTACTGCTAACATAATGTTTGAACACAAAATACCACTACAATAAATGTCTGAGATAACATAGTTACAGAAAAGGATGTGAAATTCAATATATTGTGCTGACATCTACTCAACTCACCACAGTATCTATGAAGTCGCCAAGGTCATAAAGATCCTCAAAGATTTTGGCAGATTTTTTTTCTGACCAGCCAAGAAAACCTACTCAGTGCAGCAGTGTTGCAGAAATCTCTCATGTATGACAAGCATCATACACAAGATTTGTGACTGGGGACAATTAAATAGTTTTCTTATATTTCTGTTTTTATCTCTCTCTCTCTCTCTCTCTTTTTCTCACTCTACACACACACACACACATACACACACACACACAGGCTTAACAATGAAAGAAGCTTGTAGATGAAAGCTAAAAGGAACACAAAAGAGCAGCAGGACATGAGAAAAGGAGCAATGGTCTGTTTCCTGGTGCACTATAACAAAAAGCAGAATATTGCAGTATAATAGAACTGCAACATGTGCTGTAATGATGCAACGACAAAAAACAGCACTAGAAGTTTGTTAGAATCTGACAGCTGAACCCAATGCCAAAATTTAATACAAACGTCTGAGCTCAAGAATCAAAAAGAAATAAATGAACAAAGCTGTCTGTCAGGTAACTAAACTCTGCACTCATGACCTTGACAAGATCTTGGTGTACTTTACATATAAAGTACTTTCCTATGAGTCTAAGCTTAAATCCTCTATATTCATGCAGTGGTGAGCATTAGAGGACTGACTTACAGGCTGGTAATACTTTGTTTGAGGGTGTACGTTTCTGTGAATGTACACAGTGTGCACACACTGAAATGGCAAACATCACACAGACACACATTTGTACTGAATGAGACAAAAAATGCAAGCAAACAGATATGGTGCTGTTCTGTCTGTGCATTGTTCTCATTCGGAAGGTTGTGAATAGACTGATTATACAGACAGAAACACACACAGGTGTACACACACTCACACACAAGCTAACATGTATATATAAACCCTAGAATGGAATGCATACATTATGAACAAGAGTAAAGAGAACCACAAAAAAACTTAGACACACCTGTCCATCAGTCCCTATAGTGCCTCCACAGTCAGTGAGCAGCTCAGACATGTGGTAGTAGCTGGTGAACTCCCAGAGACAGGCTTCCAGGTTTAAGTTCTTATAGAAGCGAAGTGTGCTGTTTCCCCGCAGAGAGTTGCTGAACTGATAGGGCGCTGTGTCTCCCATGCTCTCAGGGCTGCGCGCCACATCAGTGATGAAGCCATGACCTGTGGTTACCTCATTGTAGTCAAGCAAGTTGGAGCAGCGGTGGTTTCCAACCCGGGTACCATCAGGACTGAGGGTCAGGTCAAAGTTCACGAGAGGGCGAGTGGAGATTACCGGAAGCATACCTGTAAGGCAAAGCAAGATGATGTGATGCTGAGCATATCCAACTATCTTTGATCTGTGAAGAGTAAGACGATGCTGTATCATTTCAAAAACATAGAGGAATAAAACAGTTCAGTGAAAAGGAAAAACGTAATCAAAAGAAAAACAGCAGAGCAATTGAAAAAAGAAGAAGAAGGAAACCTGAAGAGTCAAGGCAGAAGGAAACTGATTAAAAATCAAGAAGGGAATGTTAAATAGCGGGTGTGCTGGAGGGTTTCATACAACTGGGCAAGATCTATATTCTGGCTGTCACGCTCCTCAGGATCCCCAGACGTGAATATTACACACACTACATTACACTTCACTCCATCTGTGGTATGAATCCTGCCTCAAGCTCCTACCTACCATCTATATGAGGCATGGTGACAGTCACTTTGATGAGGTTGGGGTGTTTTGGGTCGTCTGCTCCAGTGTAGCGTAGCTTGGCAGAGAAAGGCTCAGCACCAACGGTCCCCATCTTACGTGGCTGACACATACCTTTATGACACAGAAGAGCAGAGAGATTCTCAATGCAAGCACACAGCAGCGCTTTGGAGAAAATAAAGACAAAGTAAATCTCTATAATTGTTTCTACACGTGATTACTTATCTCATAAATAAAACTCCTTTTACTTTAATTGCTTTCATAGTGATACATGCTATAATACACTGTTAACTGCATTTTCTCCTAACTTGTCAGATCTATTATTGAGCCTGGTAGCGATTTCCATATTTCTAAGAATACCAAGCCTGGACTTGTTGAATAGAGGATGTGGAGGTGGAGTGACTGGAGCATTAGCAATAGCACAGCAGCAGCAGAAAATAGTGTTTTTGTTTTAGTTTAACATCTCTTCAAAGCACAAAGCTTTTATTGGCATTCTGGTTTATTAGGGCTGTTTTAAGCAATGATAGTCTCGTCTTTTTTGTGTTTGCTAAATGTTTTACAATACATTTATACTAGCAACAGCAATAATTCAATACATTGAATGTTAAATATTACAACATGTAGGGGAATAATTTTGCACACACATTGTCGATGCAAATCCTTTAGTTATAGAAATACATATTTTTATATTGTGGTATTTTTTACCTCTACTTAAATGATGTTTGTGAATGCAGAAAACACAAATAACTTAGAAACAAGGCTATAACAAAATGGGATCAAAAAGTTGTATTGCCATTACCTGAATTTAGTGATTGGGGTATTTTTATTTTTAATGATTCTGTTAATCTTTGTTTGATTCATTTTATGGACAATTTGCAAAATAAGACACAGAAATGCACGTTCATTTTTCTTACCTTCCTCCTTGCTAATTGTGACAATGGGGCTGCTGAGCTCTAAACCTTCATCCCCATTTGAATTAACCGCTCTAGCAGCACACTGGACCCTGGAGCCTGCCTGGAAGTATACTGAGTCTAATGTGATCATCTTGGAGGATGTAAAGAAGGTGTCAAAGTCCACCTCCCTCATTGGACTGGTGACGCCATCAGGACCAGCTGGGGCGCTGATGAGCCATCGGTAGCGGGTCAAGGTGTTGTTGATGTGCTCGCTGACACAGATAGAGCCTGTCTTATCATAGTCTGGGTATTTTGTGTCACAAGCCTGGAATTAGTAGAAAAAAAGTGCGTGGGTGGGTAGGGATAGCAGATAGATAGGAGAGTTACTGCAGATGCTGGAGCACAAAAGAAGAGAAAGGTGCAGAATACAAACGATTAAGTGACTGTTGCCAGGGAAATCCAGATGTTTCAGAGTGTTATGTTTTCACATTTGAGTTCTTAAAATTGCTTCTTTATAAGTGGAAAGATAGAGATATGGGATGAAGTTGTACGCTTTGAAGTGTCTGTGGATATCCTTTTAAACTTGTTGACACTGCACCTCCTGCTGCAGCACTCAACATTTCCAATTTGACAAGACTGCTTCATTTTGTCTCCCGAGGGAACCTCCTACGCAGTTGACCACAACACAGGGAAACAGACACACGCATGTGCACGCACACACACACATACTTATTCACGCACTGTAGTCACCTGAGAAGCAAATGACTTAACACATCATGAAAATCCATTTAAGTGTCTCACTGAGCCTGCATACAAGAGTGGAAGTGATTCTCCTGTGTATGAAAGCACAAGGACTGTGGCCTACTAAACCGTGTAATGTGTCTTTTAAGGACAGACTGGTCAACTCTGGAAGGACAGTTTAACTTTAGCTGAAAAAAAAGATGGGTCCTGAGGGACAACATTGTGCACTTGTCTCCCAGAGGATGCAGGTTCTGCAACCCCATTACACAAAAAGCTCACAAATTAGCTGTAGTCAAGTTACAGTTAACATAGCAAGTGATTCAACTCAACTCAAATCCAAAAATATCTCCAACACGACTTGTCTACCTGAATATTGTTTCAGCTTGACTCACTGTGACACAGATGACAGGGTAGCCGGCTGGTGGGTGGAGGTTGTCTGGTGTGCTGGCGACATTGTCGTAATGGAGCATCGACACCACATGAGGTAGAGATGGGAATGTAACGTCTGCCATGCTGTTGGTCTCCTCAATGTAAATTATGACTTTAGTTACCTATTGCAGAAAAATATGTTTAAGACTAATGAGAATTACCGACAGTCCATTTATGAATCAGGACATGGTGAATTACTGTCAGTGAGATGACTGAAATCATCACAGACGCAGATGTGTTTACAGTCTCACAGTCATGGTTGGTTCTTGGATTCTCTTTTACTCCTCTCTCATTTCTCTTCTGCGTGCTGCTCCCTTTTTCTTAGATCATTTATTATTTACCGTGAAATGTTTTTATCAATTTTGAGTGCAACTACAGCAAAGTGCTGCTGTTGTCTGGGTGGCGACACCCTCGTAAAAGAGATCCCTGATCTCAGTGAGTTTGACCTGAATAAATATGGGTCAAATCAGAAAACTTTTTTTTTTTTAACTCTTTACTTTTTTATCAAGCTGTAATCCCATAACTGTCAGGTTGGATTTGGTGTGATTGTTGTGTGATGGTTAGGCATGAACACATTCCCGACCTGAGTTTCAGCCACCATGTTTTCATCAGGCTTCAAGTGGAGAGTAAAGGCTTCCCTCATCTCCCTGACACCATCAAATAGCACCTCCACCTCCACCAGATGTTCCTTATCCCCCTGTTTGAACTCAATGTCTGAGCACACACAAACACACCGGAAAAGCACATCAAAATATGGCAGATTATAGAGCACAACACAAAATACAGGACAAACAGGTAATTGTTAGAACAAATATGCACAAAATGCAGTGGCATTTTTTGTGACAATAAAAAGCAGGTGACATCAAGGTCAGACCCTTCACTCTTTTTGGCAAGCCTAGTTTTACACAAAAAAGGCTCTCACTAGGCCAGTTCATATTCTATTGCCTCAGAGGAGTATCTCACTTAACTAAAAAGCATAGCAGGTTTCTATTTGAATAGTGCCAAAGGTGGACCAGCTCTTTGCAAAGTAAGTAATAGAGCTTTGCATTAGAAATATGCAGTACAGAGAAAATGTTGTACAAAATGTGAAATTCAATGCTGTATGGTTCAAAACTGCAGAGAAATACAGTTTGAAAATACTACTATTTGAATGGTGGCTGGCCAGGTATGATTTGAACAGACAGAATGCATTAATATAAATATTTAAAGCTTTGATTAAAAGCTACGCAGAAAGATTCCACTTTGCTGACAAAGCATGAATATGGATTTCAGTGAAGCAGTATATGTCCCTCCACTGGACTACTGAAGGAGTTACCTTTCCCCATTAGGCGTGAAGTTAAAAATCATTGACCATCACCCCATTAAATCTCTGAGTCCACTTTTATTGGTTTAACGTTCCTATAGGGAGCCTTGTTTCACACTTGTCAAAACTCTTGATACCTGCTGCAAATGCAAATTTAAAATCTATCAGGAGGAAAGCTGCAGGCCAGTAAGAACAAAGGTCTGTATCTTTGCAAGTTTTTGACCACTAGCAGTGTTGTAGTGTGATGTAGAAATAACCTGCTCTATCATGAGGTGTGCATCCATGGTCCAGTTACTGCTGAATGATAATGAAGCAGCTTGACTTGAAAACTCTGCATTATCATTTATTCATTCTTTTTATATTAGGACGTCACAGTGCACCTTTAACCCTAGACTCACAACAGGTGTGTGTACCTTGAGACACTGGATAGTAGTCCTCTCCTGAGACAGCTGACCCGTCTTTGGTGTGAACGCGGACCACTGACAGCTTTGATGTGTCTCCCACTCGAACCACAGGGATCATCACAGTCGCAACAGTGCCGGCCTCCTTTGGTTCACTAACACTAAACTTGTTTTCCAAAAAACGGATGATGGGTTCTAAGGTGCAAAGAAAGTACCAATAATATATTAAAATGCTGACACTTTGTAGAATTATAGATGCAAGGCTTTAATCTTTGTCACTTAAATAATTATCAAAATGAGTGACAACTTAACAACTTCATATGTGTGTGTCCAGGTATAAATCTGTATTTAACACTTCACAATCAAAAGCCTCAACTATTATGTAACTATATATTTAATTCCTAGCTTTTCTAACCTCTTTATCTCACTTACTGTCAGCAGTGTCCTTGATTTTCAACATGGTCTCATTCAGAGCTCCCACTGATGCTCCAAACTGTGAGTCGCTCTTCGGATTGCCTAAGACCAAGCGAAGCTCTTCTCCTTCCTCATACAGTGTGTCATCCACCAGTGACAGAACACACGGCTTCTCTACCTCGCCTACAGAGTACAGCAAGATGGTGGTGACAGGGCATGTCAAAAATTTTGAGGTAAAAAAAAAAGGGTAGATACATTTGACAATGACTCCTGTTTCTTTGTACAGCATGTATCATAATATATATATAACCACTCCACTCTTTGTTCACTTCTTCCACAGTTTTCAGAAGCTGTTAAAATATGTTTTGTAAAAGAATATAATGAAAATGCAAAAGGCAATGTGAGGAATTCAGTTAAACTTGCAAACCCCTGTGGTATCTGCAAAGCAATGATGTTTCTGCAAAAAAAAAAAACGTGTGACAAAAAATTGAAAATTCCTGGAGGAGCTGTTTATTTAATTAAAAAGGTGTCAAGACAAGATGCTTTTTTGAAAAGGTGAGAGAATAGGTGTCTTGTCTTTCTTATTACTCAAGTACCTGGTAAGAACGTGATGATAGATGAGTCTGTGTTGGGCCGCTCATCAAAATCAGAGGCGACCTGTGCAGAGCCTTGACGGGTATAACAGCGAACGGTGGATTTGTGTCTGGTGTCACCACTGCGGTAAACCATGGCAGTGATCTGACCGTCACTCTCCTCTCCAGAGTACACCAGCTCGCGGAACTGGACCTTTGGCACTGGCAGGCAACAGGACAGTTTAATTTTCACATGTGGCAAAGGCAGTAATAATGTCTCCCATGCATTCTAGGCTGAACTGAACTGACAAGCAAATAAAATATATGGGTGTCACGAAAATAATTTTTAAAAAAATAGTATTTAAAAGCTTGGCCATTGACATTCACTAATAACAATAAACTATTATAATGTACTAAAACATGCAATTCAATGTTTACATTTATATTTTCACTAATAATAAATTAATCATTATGCAGCTACAAAAAATTATACTGTTACTAATTACTTAATTAGCACTAAAAAGAAAGTACATTTGAAGCTTACGGAAATGTTGCACTACGGGAATAAAATCGGAGAACTATTAACCTTATTATGATTTAGTTTCAGAACATCATGGATATATTTAATATAATGGTTCTTCCAGAATTGTCAAGAAACCATCTGAGTCATACTGCTAGGATGGCTAAAAATACATTACAGGTATTCCATTCCAGGTAAAAGAAAATCAAATCTCTTACAGTCAGAGACTGAGTCATTGATGAAGACTGTAGCTTTCGCAGGTTCCCCCAGGATGCCATTCACTGGCATGCGTAAGACCAGGTCAAAGGTCTCTGGCCCCTCTAGTTCTGGATGTCCCAGGTCATCCAGAATGGTAACCCTGAACGTCTGCATGCTTACACCTGGGGCAAAGTCCAGGTTACGACTGATGCCTACGTAATCAATACCAGCTGGAGGAAGGGCAGAGAGAAAGAGACAGAAACAGATCGCAGGTCAAATCCAACTTCCAATGATAAGAGGCATTACGGGTATAGAGAAAGCAGAAAGATGGGGTAAATCACAAACCACCGTTGGATATATGACAGAGAGCTTACCTTCTGCAGAGACAGGCTCAGACTTGCGAGATCGTACAGTGACTGTGCCAGTCTTGGACAGATCAGTTCCCGTCCTCCACACTTTGACCTCCACATATCCATCACTCTCATCCACATGATACTCTAACTCTCCAAAGTAAAACACTGGAGCTATAGAATAAAAATAGCAAAAACATAAATAAACAAATTAGCAGTGCTTTAATTTACACTACGGGTTCATTGTTTTCCTGTTTTAGTAGCTTTTGGAGCTTTTTTCTTCAGTGCACATTTAGTCACAGGTGATTGGTGTTCACTGCTCTGTTAGTTGTCTCATGTTACCTAAACTCAAACTGCTGATAGACACCCTAACTCTGTACCTGTCTTTTAAAGGCCTTAAAAAGACTTTGTAGCTGGGTAGAAGTTTGCAACTTTGGTGCTTTCCTTTTTTGTTTAGTGTTAATTCTGTATGCATCTGTCGTAACGTTAGGTCTGTCAGCAGCCAGTAGCACTCAGATATGATTGAGTTGTAAAGCCAGCATCCAGACACAGAGGTCAGACAATGACAATTAGTCTAGTCCATTAGTCTGAAGTTAAACCACATGGAAGTGTGACCTTTCAACCTTACCTAACCTCATTGTTGCCATTTTCCGACAGAAGCCACTAAGTACTCTCAACAAAAAGATGCCGTTACCATTGAAAAACAAGGTATCAGTGTCCGTGTGTGAGTTGAAATGTTTGTGTGTCTTTCTCTGAATGTGGTTTAGTGAGATGGTGATACAGAGAGAAAGCGCCCCCCTAGAATGCTCAAAGGCTTTTTTGAACTGGCATTGTTTCCTGAGGCAGCAAAGATGAGGCAGTCCAATGTGTATTTGACAGCTTCATCCCTCACAAACCCCCTGTCAAGTCCAAAAAATTGGCAGAAGAAAACTTCTTCTGTGTGTGTTTTAAGCTGCCACCCTCTCTCAATTGGCTCTTCTCTTCTGACATATAATTAAATAAAAGCACATGTATTATCATATTTTTGTGTAATGATCAAATGTGTCAGCAGTCCAGGGATGTTTTTTCTAAATATTGCATTACGGATATGATGAACTTTCATGTTTTATTTCTATATATCTAACTGGGACAGACAACAAAAGCTATGCACAGTGTAAATAACAAAGGGACTAGGGACAATTACTGCAGTTACATTGTGACTCTCAACTTGACAGAATAAGTGACAGCACAGTGCAAAAATGCCCAGTGAGTATTACACATCAAGCATAGGCTGCACCCACTCTGTCAGTGAATCTGTCTTTCTCTCATACCTTTCCTCCTACACACGCAGCTTCACGTAACAGATGTAGTGCTCATTTGTAACACAAGTAGTATTTGTGTCTTTGCAGAGTAAAAGGGAAATTGTGTAGGATATAAAATATCTGACTAAATAGAAAAATAGTGTGAGGGCTGCTAAGGGCACATTTTTTATGGTTGATTATTACTTTTATGTTAATGCATGCCTCAATAATTATAACAGAAACGTGTAGCATAACTATGAACATGTTAGTAATGTGGCACACATTCCTTTTTGCTCAAAAGCTAATATGTGTGTCTGCATTCACATGTCCCAACTGCACCCAGGGGACAACAAATTCTTGACACCACAAGAGGGAGTTGAGTGATGACTGATGAGTGAGAACTGTATCCTCTTTCCCCTCTGGGGCCACGCCTGTGGTTTAGCACTCTCAAGTGTGTGCGTGTGTGTGTGTGTGTGTGTGAGGGCTGGGAAAGGTGTAAAGACAAATTGTGGTAATTACTGTGTGTGGGTGTCTGTACGCATTTGTGTGTCACTGCACCTTTAAATACTGTTTATAGAGAATTCTCAGCTGTCCGCTAAAGAAGTGCCCATGCTGTGGGAAGGAAGTGAGTAATATGACAAATTGTCTGTATTACTTTTGAACCTAAGGTGCTTCTTTACTCTGCAAACTTTTTTATTTGTGTACAAGGTTAAACTGCATACATATAAGAAATCATGCAATGATCAATGAGGTAGAGCTGTTTTGGAAATGTCCTTCTGTACACCACATTTATTTTTTCTGACTTTTCTTTAATATTTGCATATGTTTAATCTGGGCCTTTAAAACATCACTTATCTGTTTCACTGACAGCTCATTTACATTTGCAACATGTCACAAAAATTTCGCAAAGCAGACAATGAAAGGTAAAAGATGTTTGGAACCACAATTTAAGATGTAGTGCGATGTAGTGATATTTGCAATATTTTCATGCATGAGTTAGACATTTTTTATGTTGTTGTTCTGCTAAATTCCAAGTATGAATTATTGACTTTAAATTTAATGTAATGCTCTGCATACTGGAGGTGAAATAAGAGGAGAAAATATAGAGGAGAGAAAGGGCTTGCCACTGCTGCTTTAAATACTAACTTAGCATATATGGTGGAAAAAATGGAATGTGTTTATTGCCCTAGGTCTGCTGAAATCTACCTCCTCAAACTAGAAAACAACCCCAGTCTTTATCAAGGGCACAATATACAAATTAGCAAACCATTCCATTGCTCTGGGAGTCTGACCAATAGTAATGCTGCCCCAGTATTGAAATGAATGATGGGATTTCCAAGAAATACTCTGAGCTAATCTACAATTCTACAAAGTCAGTTGTGGCCATATGCATCAGAGTGGGAGAGCCTGAGTGTCCTCTCTCCTCGGCAGGGTACAAGGAGATGACAACACTCACTTTAAGTCAGAGTGCAGCCATGCAGAGAGCAACACTCAGGGAGACAGGTACTGTACAGTTTAATCTGATAAAGTACTAAATCGAGCAAACACCCGTGGGCCTTCTATCAGCTAGGGTGAGAGAAAGAATAGTGGTAGTGGAGAAATAGGTGGAAAAAGAACAGCAGCCTGAACTTGACTTTGACCTGGGTGAAGGAAAATGGGGCTAGGGGGAGAGAGAGAGAGAGAGAGAGAGAGAGAGAGACAGAGAGAGAGAGCACCAGCAGACACACTTTGAGTTGTTCAAGTGGTTTTCTCACCACTTATCTTTGGATTTGAGGTCTAACATTGACACGGTGTGTGCAAACATAGCCACAAATAAGCATGCATGCACAGGAGACTCAGGCAGCCAAATACACAAATATACACAGAGCATTGTAACTTATTTTCATATTTTCCTTGGAGAATTGAGGTTGAACTCAGGTGAAGGAGGCTGCAGCTTGACTTGCCTCTGTGCAGGTATTAAAGCACTTGCAGACGCTATATTATCCTTTGAGAGGCTAAAAATGACACATCATCTCTCACTGGAGTTGGGCTTTCACAAAAACATTTCCATTCCTTTGAACTCAGCACCCCGCCTAAAGTCTTCTGACAATTTACTAACAATCAGACAGAGTGTCACGCTTTCTTGTTAACCAGCCCCCAGATGCCTCCACACATAAACACACATTCAATTTGGCACAATTGTTTGTATCCTTAAATGAGTTCTCAGTTGTAAATTTTCATTGTTTAATTTATCCCAGTCTACAGACCTTTCTGACAGTGTTCTTTCTCATACAAACAATTTATGACAAAATGAAAGAGCCACTATAAAGGAAGAGTCTTCTGAAAATATAATTGTTCAGTAAGTTTTTATTTCTCTGGGATTTAATATTAACTGGGCAATATCCTGGCATGCATGCTACAAAACTGCATCCTTAGGCTGAGGAAAGATGTATTGATGATTATTAATGGAACACAGATCCATTCTAAACTACCTGTAATTTACCATATGTAATGCAACATTGATTATTTCTGGTATTACGGTAAGGTCAAAATCAGTCTGCATTTTTGGGTTTTGACCAATATGGCTTTTGATCCATCTTCTCTCCTTGTTCTGCCTAAGACTGCCTGAAGAAGTTTCTTCTATACTTTCAGGTGACAGCTAAATGTAGACATTCATTTCCCTCTACAGAATATCGTGAATAATGAGACCAATTTATACTTAACAAGGTAAAAGAACACTGGAATATAAAGGATGAAAAAAGTTGCACAAAACCAGGGCAATTTTTATAGTTTACATTTGTCTGCTTAAATGTCAGTTGAATGGGTGAGCTTATAAGGCTTGACGGTGAGAGCCACAGTTTGCATAAGGACATAAAAGACTTCCTGGACACATCTGTATGGTCTGTATGATGATGTGAAGTCAAGTTTTTGTAACATTGATGGTATTTCACTTACATTTTATTGTAAAAAAACTGCATAAAACAACCACAATATGTTGGGCAAAGACATACAGCCTATTCAAATCTATACAGTAAATCAATGCAAATTAGATAGAAAGATAGCAGAGAATGCCTGTAGAGTGGTATTTCCCAGCAGGCTTGTCTGACCCAAGAAATCTTCTCTTTCGCTGCCTCTTATAAGATGCAATCTGCTTTGTCCATATAATTGTGCAACACAATGAAAGCAGACCAGGGACATGTGTGATAATTTAATCCTCCTGGACTCTGTGTGTGAGTCTCGACTGTAATTAAAAACTATCTCAATGACAGGGAGACAGCAGTGTGATTCCATCTATCTACTGCAGGTGCAGAGTTTATGTCAGGGTGTTTCCAACACTCTTATGCCTCAACACCCTGCGAGTTTGCAAACAAGCTTAATTAATGGAACTTCTGTGAAATAAAGGCTGTGATGACTTTAAAAACACCAGAACTTATAGTACTGTGAAATTACTACCTACACACTGTGTTTATGGGAGCGACATACCGTAGCAGTATTGCAGTACGTAGTATGCATGTGTTGTTTAACTACAAAGGTATACACATAGACACACTAAGCATAAATATATAGTATCTTCTCAGCCTCTCTTTGGAGACTAAATGCCCTTTGCAAAGTTCACTGCGACTTCTCATCCATGTGACTGCATTCGAAGGTTAATGTGTTAAAGTTGAGTGTGGTTTTAAAGTTTTCTCAATAAAGTTAGTTAGTTATAACTTGCAGAGAAAGATCACTGGGAAAGGAATATAGAAGTAAGCACAGAAAAAAAATTATTAACTACTGACTGACAGACATAAGTTATACATAAATTAAGAGGGTGCCTTACCATCATCCATATCTTCCAAGATGATGACTTTGGTTGCGGGGTAGTGCATTCCTAGACGTCCACCAACAGGCAATGACAGCGTGACATTGAAGCTCTCTTCTCCTTCATACAGAGAATCGTCGATGATCACCACGCGACACTGCTTCTCTCTCTCACCCTTGTCAAAGCGAAGGATGCTGCTGTGTTCCTCCGGACGAGAGATATAGTCCGAATAAGAGAGGACGGTGGTGGGAATCGTTCCTGAGGCAGAGCCTTCAGAGGTACCAGCCAGAGGACAGGTGAGGATGGTAAGGGTGGTATGAGTTTTGGGAGAAATAATACATAAATGTATAATGTTTAAAACATCTGAATGATTGAAATTGTATTTGTAAAAGGCATAAGCCGACCATTCAGTACTGAGATGCATTTTTCCATGTGGGAATAATTAAATTAAGACTGTTAAAGTAGCCATTATGGCTTACAACAAGCTCATCATGTCAATCTCTGCATTTCAATTCAAACAGACCAACCCCACAGGTCTCAAAGTGAAACCTGCGATGTAGCCACTACAGTCTTTTGGCATTTAACAATAGTGCACTCGTTAGGCTAATCAGTGAATGTATTATCACTTCATGTGTTGTATAACTGTATTCCACGAGATTTCACTGCCTGAGTAAGGCATTTGGGCTAAAATCTGTAACTTTTCACATCTTACTAACTAATCAGCTGCAAACAGGGAGATAGTGGAGCTGTTGCAAAGGGTGTGTGGAAACATTTTCTACGTTAGAATAAACTGCATGGAAATAGCATTGGTTAACAGCTAATTGTAATACTGCCAGGCTTATACTTCTACTTTTTATTTGTGGAAATGAAAATGTGGTGTGAAATGTCACTTTCAGTGCCCTCATTGTGTTTAAACAGACTTCATTGGCATAGTTATAATTTCTCAGTTTTTAAGTTATAACTGGCTGAATGGTTATAATTTGTAGCATAGCCATCACAGTATTTATATTGAAGTTGGTGGAATCATACTGGCATGCATTATATTGAGAGGACATCATAATGGGGGCCAAAACTATATTATGTTACTATATTAAAAGGCTTTTCTAATGTTTTGGCCACATTATTTATGCATATATATAGTACATATATATATCATATCATATCACATATATAATCAGAAAACAATGCTGAAACCAGCTTTGAAATTGACTGACATAGATTAAATGCAAGATCCCTAAACAACATTAAAATTTGAGTTTGCTGTCTGCTGCCTACACAGGAATTATTGAGTACATGTGTTCAAGATTTATGTTGCACATTATATATCTATTCTGTTCCTACCAAAAAATTGAGCAGACAGGCAGTCAGTGATGTACACTGAGGGTAAACGGGTTAGATGAGGTGAAAAATGGCTAGTCAGTACCCTGCTGTGTGTAGCAGACCACCATGAGCTCCTCACTGATGTCTCCACTGCGGTGCACTGGGATGAAAAGCTCCCCAACGTCTTCCTCCACTGTGTGAGTGTGTTCAGGGAAGAACACAGTCGACTCTGTTTGAAGGAGAAATGAGAACAAGTGCAGAGAGTGAGAGAAAAAAAGAAAAGTGTAATGATATGTATAACAAACTGCAAAAATCCACAGTACATTACACCATCAAGGACGGATTTCTGCTTTTGTTCTGGCTCTGCATTAGTGAGCCACAGCCGCCATTTTTATTCAGCTCTACTGAAGTGGTGGTCCTGCAGTGTGCTTATTGATATTCAAAAATAACTCCTCATCAGCTTTCATTTTGATGCAACCAGAGGTGCTCTTCAAAGACACCCCTCCAGAAGTTTTCTTAAACCCAGTGTGTTGCAGACAATTACACATACAAGCCTCTCAGTTCATCACAAAGAGTGAAGCATCTGGAAGATTTTGCTCAGCTGCTCTAAACACACAGGGGTCAGGCAAACCAGCTCTTTCATTTTTGTTCTTTGTCCACTCCTCCATGTCCTCCATGTCCATCTCTGAGAGGAGTTTGTGATTGAGAGAGACCTAGAGACAGTGAAAGCACCATCTCTCACAGCAAACAATTTAGTAGCATTACAGAAATAATACATTTTGCAGCTCTTTCCCAAAGAGGCAAAATGGCCAATAAAATTACTAACAGTGTGGACTGAGCTTCAACTCATCCCAGATCTTCTTGTGAGTTTGTTCTGTTTGGTTGCCTGTCTCTATATGTTAGCCCTGTGATGGACTGGTGACCTCTCCAAGGTGCACCCCGCTCCTTGCCCAATGACAGCTGGGGTATGTTTGCTTTAAGCTTGTACGACAACACCTTTTATTAAAAAGACAAGCACTAGGCCGTGAATAATAATGAATAATAATTCAACAGCCAGTATAAAAAGACATCAACAACTGAGATGATTATTTGGAATGAAGACTTCAACATAAGACAATCCAACGCACGGCAGGGGCCAAAGATTTTTCTTATCTTACAGTAATTTTCCCTAAATCGTTGTGTGTCCTCTCAATCTTTTCCTCTCTCCTTCATATCCTCCATTTCTTTCTGTTGCTGCCCACAATCTGTTACTCTCCAGGGGGCTACATGGACTCATAGCAGGGGATTAGGGTCTGGTGCTTACCTATTCCACACACACAAGCACACATACACACACACACCACTATATCATGATTTTATTCTCTCTCTACATGCATTTTATATACTGCACACTCCTCTCCTCACGGTTCTTTCACATTTCACCTCTCACTTCTCTCCTCTAGTGCAAATTTTCAGCCAGATGGGTCAAGTTCACCACCTGGAGGAAAACACAGTGATTTTAAAAACATTAATGGGCAGGAAAGATATACACTTTTACTGAAGGTGTTCACACTGTGAATACTCACGCCTGATGTTATTATTACTGTCTTGCAAACAAAACAAAACAAAAACACAGTTCTTTCATTTCTACGCCTAGACCTACTCCATTATTGATAATGTCATGAATATTCTAGGGATGTGGATATCTTGTTTCTACGGGCAGGTTGTTCCTTAACTGCAACTGTAAAACAACTCTTGAGCTTCTACAGCCCTACATTCAATGGCACTACAGATCTAAAATCAGCACAACACCATGTAATAGTTCAAAACAACAGCAACCTCACAAGATGTGTTCCCTCATTTGGTGTACTCTATACTAAGAGATTTGACATCCTAAATGAGACTCCACTCTTCAAGAATGTGCCTAAAGCTGACAGTGTGGTTGCAAACACAAAATATACAGAGAAAGCAGGTATTCATCATTTAGTGGAATGACCTTGATACAAAAGGCAGCTGAGTAGCAGCTCTACTGATATATGGTGTCGCTGCTGTAGAGGAAAAAAAAGATGTGACTGATTGTGGCAAGATGCTAGCAGTGCTTGAAGCAAACAGTCAAACAGCAGGGCACCACCTTCATCTTCAGTCAGCACTGTGCATGGATTATATATGAAAGAATGTTTTGCAGGCAGAAGTTCAGGCTATCACACCCTTTAATTAAACAGAGTTTATATTTGCTGTAGCACTAAGAGTGGGTGTACCAAAAGACAAGCCCAGTCCTCGTTGTTAAAGTAGCAACAGGCTAATACAAAAGTAGTAGAGAGTGTGCACAGTTGCAACTAAAAGAAAAAGAAAACAATGTAAAAGTGCTCCAGGCATTTCACAGACACAAACAGAGAGTGTCCATGCTGTTAAAACAAATTCAGCTTGTTCTTGATTTTGGAACTTTTTGTTAAAGCTTAGCAATCTGTTCTAGTCCTCTCAAACTGATAGTAGGCTAGCTGGCGTGTTCTCTAGGGTTGGCATCTCCAGGCTAACCAGAAGTCCAGACAAAGCCAGTTTTCATCATTAGAGAAAGAAGCTAGAGTACAGCTTATGCCACAGGCATAGCTAAAGCTTCACTGGCCCATTAGAGTACAGAGTGGCACATCTCTGTCACATTAGACAATCCCTAGAGATACTAGAAAACAAACCAGCCGTTGGTCTCCACACTCACCATAATTAACCCACAGGGGGGAAGATAGATTGAAGACGAATGCGAGTGGGGAGAGCGAGATCAAGTTGTGGTGAAAGAGAGAGAATGAGAAGACAAATGAGGGACAGAGTGATGAAAGCAGCTGTTGTACAGTGCGTCTCTATAATTGAACAGTCAGTGTTTCCATCTTTGTTGCACATCTATGATTACTTAAAAGTTGTACTGACGAGGGGAGTAATGCATAGAAAAAACTGACTGCAAAAGCTGCAGAAGAATAGATCTAGCCTTGATGAAGCAGAGCAGCTAGTTTGGTGCACTACTCAATATTCCATTAACATTTCAAATTGCAGACATAGACACAAAGAACAAGCAGGGTGAGATGACAAACTGTGAAGTTCTGTGTGTGGATGTGTGTGCATAACTATTATGTTTTGACCAGTGTTCACTAGTAAATATTAAAGATATTATTATTTTAGAAGAGAGGCATCCAGATGAAGAAAATGCACACATTTAAACAAGTACTTCTAATTATACTGCTTTTTGTAATTCATTGGCTTTTAGAAAATAATACTGTATTATTCAATTAAATCCCAGCAAAGACACAAAAATAATTGTAACAATTTGCAGCAATGGTGGTTTGTATAATTAATGTCAGCCATATAATTCTGTGACGTTGGGTGCCCACATGGTTCAAATTACAGGTGAGCTGGACACGGACAGCAACTTCCTAAAGAGTCTCCTATGAGACCTTCAACATCCACTTTTGTGTCATAGTTGCTTTCCCAATCCATTAAAGTTCCTGAAATACAAAATGTGTGTTTATTCACTCATTACATTCTGTGTGTGTATCTGTTCCTGCTGTGGCCATCTATGCATTGCACCACTGCACTTGAATAATAGATTTGCTTAACCACCTGAACTCTTCATCACTGAGGTGCAGTATTTGAAGGGACTGTAAGTCATTAATTAAGAAATCAAGCAGTCTTTTGATTCATTATTGCAGGCTGATTTATGGATAGTCAACAATAACTTCTTGCCTGATTCTTATGTTACTGACAGTATTAACTGTCTGCAGTTAAAAAGTGGGAAATACTATAGGACTCTGGGTAATTCGAACCCTGGATGCCCATGTTTTACTGTACTAACTCTTAAGGTTAATGTGTGTTTGCAAGCTGGCTGGTAGAGAAGTACATAACTAGCCATTGTTTTAGGTTCCTTCATCTACTAAATATCCTGTCCACCCTCTCATATTAGCTGCCACAACTTCGCTCATGGCTAGTGGCTCACTGGTTTAAATGTGTTCCTGCTGAGGCTGAAAGATCTTACAGAAAGAGTTTTTGTAGCTGTGAAAGAAAATTTTACTTTGTTTACTTTTCGCAAATACAAATCCATAAAACAACAGTGGACAGCCCAGCAATGTTTTTGTCTGTTCACAGTACTTCACAGAAGATTTTCACAACCTGCTCCAGTATGCAGCCGGATTTTCAGCTAGGTTGTTGCTGACAGACAGTGCTGTTCGAACTAGGCATGGTTTGGCCCACAGGTCTGCAAGCTGGCCAATCAAAACAGAGTGGGATTGTATTAAAAATACAGGAGCTCAACCAAGCTTTTTTAGTATCAAAGCTAGATTAACTATTATATAGAGAGAAGTTATAAGATGTATTTACACTTTTTAAACTTGAAAATCATATTATCTTGTATCACTGGGACCCAGAATAAACTAAAAAGCCCAAATTAAGCATAATATTGCCATGTTACATTG
>OMLM01000760.1:18021-37875 GCA_900302695.1 Helostoma temminkii | reverse complement strand
ATTTTACATGGAACAGAGGAACACAATTAAATAAAACTATGAAAAAAGAATAAATTATTACAGAAAAAAATATTTATGTAGTTCTGTATGAGTTTATTTGAGTTGACATGTACTTCAATCACATTTCAAGTTTAAGCCTTGTGGTGAAAAGTTTGGGATTCATCCTGTTACAAATGAACGTTGCCATTTGGCACCTTTATATTATTTTTTTCTATTCAGAAAAAGCTTTAAGAGTATAAAGACTAAACATAGAAAATATGTTTTTTAACATTACCCTTATGTAAGTGAAAGTTGCAGCAGTGTGGAAATACAATATACTGTACATACATTTAATGTATTCAAATATATGCTTAATTAAAAGTAACAAAAGTGTCAACAGCATAAAAACTCATTATGCAGAACAAGTAATTTCTAAATTGTACATATTATACTATCATTATATTGTTACTCTTTTTAGCAGTGTATATTATTGTTTTGTTTGCATGATTCTTTGACTTTGGACATTTTAGGTAATGTTTACTTTGGTGGACTTGCATAACTTGGTAAAGCAAGCCCAGAAACCCATTAGGTAAAGCTAGCGAGCATAATTTTACTCTTATCCTTCATTTAACTTTGTTTCAAATTGTCTTACATACATAGACCAGCCAATTAACGCAAAGAACATTTTCTGACATTTTATTATACAATTTGTAAAAAATATGATGTAAAGATGTCATTTCAATCAACATACATTGTTGATTGAGATTCCAAGATAGACCCAACCAAACGTTAGTGAGGACATTTTTCAGCGTTTGCTCTCTTTTTCTGTCTTCCCTATCATGCACGTCACAAAACATGTTGTTGAATTTTGTTGTTGATTCTCTTGGCATATACTGTAAAATGACCACAGTTTTCATGCTGTTATATACTGTAATCCAATATACAATATTATGCTGTTGAAATAAATTACAGTACATGTACTTATAAATAACATAACATAACATACTGGCAGTAACACTCTTTACAGTGTTGACCTATTTTAACTTAATTTATAGCTATGTAGCTCAATCTCTAATATTACACAATGCATAAGTTTATAATATTTTGTATTAATAATTTGCATCTGCAAAATATCTGTCAAATAAATGTGTGGAATGAAAAGTTCAATATTTGCATTGTATGTGTGTGAAGAAGAAATACAAAATAGCATGAAATTAATTAAGTGATTTGAAATTGTACTGTACAAGTACAGCACTTGAGTGAAAGTACTTGGCTACTTTCCACCACTGACTGGTGCCATGAAGAACATGCTGAGTGTGGGCTCTGTGTACATGAGCAGTACTGACCATCACTAGGATCCAGGATCTCCACTGTTGCTGTGGAAGGAAACTCGATCACCCCCATCACTGGCTCCATTAGCAAAACTTGGAAATTCTCCGCCTGTTCATATTTCCCATCAGTCAAGATCCGAACCCGCCAGGTGGCTCTGGTCTGTCCTGGGTTGAACTGGACCTGCTTCTGAGACTTTCCCTTGAAATCCTCATCCTTCTTTGCACTACCATCCATTGTTCCAATGCCTGACGAACACAGACAATGACAGATGTACAGGAAAAGACGAGAAGAGCAGGCCAGAGGAGTGTAAAAAAAAGAAAAAAAGAAGTGGAGACAAAACAATGAAAAAGACAATCAAGGGGTGACAGGCAGGAGAGAGAAACAGATGAAAAACAGATTAGATATTCACACCAGTTAAAGTTGTTCAGAGATTGGTGTGAAAACGAGCGTTGCATCTATTTTTCTTTACTGATCACTTGCAGAGTCCTATGAATGTGTGAAATGAATTTGTCACTGAAGCATTTAAATAAGTATATTCACCTCAGTTAGATAAATTAGCTAGCATGGCTAGCAAGTGTTAGGTATGAATGCGAATGAGAGTGTGTGCGTGTCACCTTCTTTTCTCTTCAAATTTATTTTATAATAGGTATTTCATGTGAATCCACATTTCAGTGATACATCTAACATCCATGCTTATAGATACACCTACTTCAAAGCAGGAAAGCTTACTGGTACCACTGGGTTTCACATCAAACACACATCAAGGAAAGCCAGGTGGCATAAGCCATACTATAATGTGCCATTCATATTCCTTTATCTGTATTCACAGCGCCTGACAAAAACAAGGTGCGCAGATCCTTTCCAGGTTGATGCATGAGCCTGTAAATAATTTCCAGAAGCTCATATAGAAAATAAATAAATAAGGTGACAAATACATGGATAAGAAATGGTGCATTACATTGTACGCACATTAACACAGTAAGGTGAGTACTGTCACTCTTACCTGTGAGGACCTTTAGTTTTCATTTATGAACCCCAAATTTAGTGAGGAATTTTGCTGTCAAAAACAATGAATCGCTTTTCTTCATTTGCCTTGATAGCCATCAGTGTCAGTACATCATAAATGCCATCAATACTGTACAAGCTTATATTTAAGTTCAGTTTCTCATCTCACCTCATATTATATATAGCTAAATACGTTTAGCAGCATGTCTACTTTCTTATTCCAAGAACTCATGTGCTCAGTAAATTGCATCGCAATCTGCCACCGAATTTTAATATTTCACATGTAGAGATTTAAATTTCAACTCTGTATAAAGTTCAGTAGGGTGACCGTAACTATCAACAGCAGATTTCATGTTAAGTTGTTGCGATATCTTGCTCCGAACCACAGGTCTGGTTCAACAGACTATACAGACACGCTTTCTCAAAATAATATAAATATTGACAAATAGGATGAGGATTTAGTCTGGAGGGAACATACACAGTACATTTAGTTCAGATGATGCCTTTTGGAGGAGGTCTTAAGGAGCAGGCCGACCAAGACTACAACCCCTATAGTAAGTGCAAACAGATGACATCATCTGAACTGTGATGTCAAGTGGAAGAATTTTTTAGCTAGAAACAAAGACATATTTCAATAAAGGAAAGGTAGATGCACATTTAATACTATGCATATACATCTACTCCCTAAACCAGAACCATAGTAGGAAAGCTAAAAAATTGGTGTAGACACCCCTATAATATACACTGCTCAAAAATATTGAGAGAACAATTAAGCAAATTTTGATAAACAAATTATTCAAGTTAAAAAGCTTTACTCATATATATTATACAATCAGTTCAGAACAAAATGACATAACAGTCAATGAAAAACAAAATCATCAACCCGCTATTTTTAAAATCACACAGAAAATCAAAGAGAAAAATCAAGGGCTCACCGCAGTTGCATAAATTTCAATATTGCAACTCATAATGTGACTCAAAAACTGTATATTGTTCCTGTATGCCTGTACTCAGTCCTCACAACGTCTGGTCATGCTGCTCACGAGTCAGCGGATGACCAGACCTAGATTGAGGCATCAGCGAGCTCCAGGACAGTCTGACACACTTCGTAGTGTCAGATGACACACTTCATAGTGTCAGATGCACTGATGCATACAGTAATGTTCCATAGGTGCTTCAATAAATGTAGGTCAGGGGAAATGAGGGCCAATTAGTGGCATCATTGCCTTCGTCATCCAGGAAGTGTGTACACACTTTGGCCACATGAGGCCTCCTTCATCAGGTCCTGGCTTAAGGTCTGACAAGCGCTCTCAGGAATTCATACCGGTACCTCACAGCAGTTGGGGTACCGTTAGTGACATGGCGGCCTGTATGGTCTCCCCTGACTGTCCACCAAACTGATTATGCTTGATGATGTTACAGGCAGCATAACATTCACTCCAGACACTTTCACGCCTGTCACATGTGCTCAGTGTGAACCTGCTCTCATCTGTAAAGAAAACGAAGCACCACTGGTGGACCTGCCAATTGTGGCGTTCTCTGGAAAATTGCCAATCAAGCTACACCATGCTGTGCTGTGAGCACAGGTCATACTAGAGGACGTCAGGCCCTCATGCCACTCTCGTGGAGTCTATTTCTGACAGTTTTGACAGAAATATGTGAACCATTTAGGAAGCACAAATGATCGTGAATACATCTGTGAATGCTGGTGGTAACAGCATTGTAATTTGCAGAAATTCATTATGTATGACATGACTATGATGCACTGTCAGAAATAGGGTGTATCTGTTCAATACAAAGATCAAATCATTTTGTGAGAGTATTCACTGAATCAATCCTCAGCATGAGACGCAGAGTCAATAATGCTGTCTGACAAGGTAATACTAAAGTCATAATTGTTTTTTATTATGAGAAATGTGTGCATTTAGTGAGGTTAGTCTTCTGCTTGGGAAATGATCCATGCCCAGTGCATGCATGGATCATTTCCCTGCATCTCTTGTGCATGATTTGAATTCCATAAAAGAAAGGCAGACTCTGTAACTAATAATGAAACCCACATATACAAGGAGGTAGTTACAGAATGCAAATACTATGAATGGCTATTTCAAAAAATACACACACACAAACACACACACACACACACACACACAAAACCTTGTGCCCAGGAAAGACGAAATGTTGATTTTAAATGAGTGGAACCTTATTGCACCACCTTTGCTGGAGATATACACTTTGCCTGGGGTCACACTGCGGTTCCTTCTCAGCAGGTGGAGATGTACCCACCTGAGGGATTCTGATCTCTATAGAGCTGTTCCTCAGTACACTCACTATCTTCTGTGTCTTACATCTGTAAACTCTGTATACACAGTTTCAGAACAACAACAAAAAAATGTATAACTGTAACTGTACCGTTCTTTTGTTATATACTTTTTAACTTTTATATTATTTCAGCAATATTACTAAATATTGCAGCAAGCTGAGTTTGGCAGAATGAAAAATACACAATTCATCATAAAATGTATGCTAGTAGGTACCTTCATGCTCATCATGCTATAAATAATATTTCACTAGCTGTGTAGAACCCAGGTTGAGATGGTATCTGCTGGTGAAATAAAATGATCTCTCCATCCACTGCATTTAGCCTGCAGTACAACTAGTTAACAATTCTCCACTTATCTCTCAGGACAGATCGGAATAAGTGTGCAGAAAGACAGAAAAGTATTCAGGGAGTGAGCTTTGACTTATGCAAGGAGTAAGAATGAAGAATGAAAATTCAATTCCATCTTGTTTCCGCAGGGGCTTCCTCGTATTACTAACACAGCAAAGAAGAAGAAGAATGAAAGGAAAAGCAAATATGTGGAGAGGATGATGGTTTCATGAAGGGAGGAGAGCAAGAATATGTGACAAAACAAAGATGTAGAGGAACCAGCTGAGATACATCGCAATGGGTAACAACCATGTACAGGATGCACACAATGAAGTGAGGATAGAAAGACAGAGCAAGAACAAACATGAGCACTGTGCTGAAGTGAGACAGAAGGGAAAGGAGGTAGATAAGATGAATGATAAATAGAGAGTGGGTGGAAGAAGCGTATAAGACACCGAGGGCAATAAAGGAGCAGGAAGAACAGGAGCTTTGTTTTTGATGAGGAAAAAGCAGGTTAGGACCAAATAGACTCTGTGTTGAGATGGAGTGAAAAGGAAAGACGGCGAGACGAATTAAGTGTGTTGATAAGTCAGTAGGACAGGTGTGACAAGAGAGGAGCAAGAGGCAGAACTCAATTAGAAGAACACGCATCCATGAAGAATTAAATATGACAGTTGATATCTTAGTCACGTTTTCCATAAGAGGTGAGAAGGTAAAAACAGTGGTGGAAGTATCCAATCTGATTCCCATGCTCTAGTCCAGCAAAGTTCTGTCTGAGCTCTGCTTTTTAGAGGCATCCTTGAACCTTCATCTAATCTCTGCATTCCTCCTTCATTGATCCTGTCTACCTGAACGTCCTGTTGTGATGGAGCATGTCTAACAGCGCTCCTCCACCAATGCCTGGCACCATGCTAGCATTCATCAGCAGACAGCAACAAGCTACTGACAACATCACCAGGTGTCTTTCTTTCTACTTCTACATGTCTGACACACTACCTGTCTAATCTAATGTAATCTATCTATCTGCACATACACATACACTGCCTGCTTTTGCCAGGATTTTCTTTTCCTTTTCTTTTCTAATTACATGTACAGTTTTTTCTCTGTTACCAAGTACCAATTTCCAACTCTGGCTCTGATTTGTTACTACCCTCAAATGTCCTCGATTTACACATCACACACAGACAGATGTTTCTAACTTCAGCGTAATTGGATTTGAAATCACATGACCATTGTTGAAACAATGGCTCTGAAGCTTTTGAGTGTACATTCAGACTCAATGGCTTTTTTAGAACTGAAGATACAGTACATTGATCAGTATTTGATCAATTAGACCACTGACAGAAAATGTATCATCAAACATTTGTGTGAGCTCATCTTTTAATTTCAAAAATTATAAAAAAAAATGTATTATTAAAATAATTTAATAATTTTAAAATCCTGTTAAAATGCTACAGTATTGGCCTCTCGGGGCATTAACAAACAAGATATCTACAGATATTTGTGTGAGAACTCAGAGAATTATTGGGTACAAAGTATTTAGGTGAAATTAGCTGCAGTACATGTAAACAGACTTACAGTTACTACTCAAAACACTGGAAAATAGAAATATGTTTTGATGCTACTGTATCATCAATATCATCATTGTTGGAACTATTTTTTTCAATTTTTGCAGTCTTGACATGTGACTGTCAATATACCTTTACCAAAAAAAAAAACAGCAGTTGCCTTTATAGCTTTGATGTGTTCTTAAACCATTTAATTTCCCCATTGATCAATATTATAAAGGCACTGACATAAGTGAATGTGTGCATCCTTTAAGCACAGCATAAAACTGCACACTGTGGCAAGGAAGGAAAACTCAAAATCAAAATCTAATCAAAAATTTGACTTGAGCCAAACGAAAATTTAATTAAGAACAGCGTCATCAGAACCTGAATACCATAAACTCTCCCTGAGATATTTGCTTGACAACACAAACTATAGCCTTAAGAATGAGTTTATCTGACACAAACATCAATCAAAGATACCAATAATGTGGCAGTATTGGATTGCACTACGTTGTATCTATAGAATTCCTACAATTTTGTCCTTCTCGAGTATTTCACCACTCTATTATTGGTTCATCAGCTCCATTCTTCTGTTCACCAGCCCAGCAAATTGAAATCTATGAAAGCTATTAGATTTTATTGGATTCTTTTTTTTCTTTTTGTTTTTAAACTGGACCATATTTCATCAGCAACACCTGAACAGACACACTCTGTGCACACAAATACACAGAAATACATATGTGAAGGCATTAATCAAATTTTATTTGGGTTGTGAGGCAAAATGGCAGTGTCAGAGTGACTTAGGTTTGGTGCTATGGAGTAAGACATACTTTTTTTTTTTGGAGTTAGTAGAAGAGGCTTCTATTTAATCTTTGTTAAGAACTCAAGTCAACATGTGGAAGCTACATCAGCTTAGACGGAAAGCACTTTCACACTGATGGGTCTGAATGCAAATGTATGTGTATGTGTGTGTATCCACAACGACTGTGCAAAGAGATGAGAGTCAGAATGCAAGCTTTCATATGTGATACACTCTTGGGCACACCCATACGCACACATGCACACATGCACACAAACACAGAGACAGAATACTCTTAAAACCTTCATACAGTAAACACTGTGATGCTAACACCTGACAAAATGATTATCATGTTGAGGATGATGATGAGAGGTGAGGGAAAGTAAAATCTGCTTATGGTTTCTGTTTAGCTACCAGCTGAAGAATTATAAAGGTTTAAGGTGAGTGTTCAGGGACATTATCATTATCCTTTTAATCTTCTTACCTGCACAAATACTCAAACATAAGTACAAAAACATTCCGCATTTTTGTTTCCACTAGTTTACACCAAATCCATTTTGTTTCCACTAGTTTACACCAAATCAGTTTTGTTTCCACTAGTTTACACCAAATCACCTATGCCTGCTGGTCAGAAAGCACTGATGTAGCTGGCTGAATTTATTATCTGTCTACTCTTGTATACTATTGACTGTTATAGCTGGTATGGTGCTAACTTTATTTTTATGTTACTGTGGAATCAGTTAGTGTTGATTTAGTCACTCCAGTAGATGGAGACACAATATTACACGTGCCATTAATAATTGATGTGACAAGACATTTTACAGCTTTATACAACTAAAAGGCTAAGAGAATCATTCAAATCCTACCTAATGCAGGAGAATAACTACTGTGGAAGCTGAAACTGCACATGCAGGTCTAATTTGCAATAAAATGTAGAAGAGGCTCTTGTCTTCTCACAGAGAGAGTGCTTTCCAAGAACAAATCTTTGATGAGCACATTTCACAATGTCGACAGTACACAGACGCTGTAAAATAAAATTGTAAGTGGAGTTTTTATTTTGTCTGATCTTAATGTCAGCCTCTTCCCTGCTTTTTTCACAGTGCAGTTTAAGGTGCTGAAACATCAAACCTACTTTGCCTCCCATCTACTTTTGTAATATGCATTGTACAAAAATGCAAGGTATAAAGGATCACAATACATCCAGAAAATAAAATGATTTATATTCAGGTAACACTGGAGAAAGACAACTAATTAACCTTTTCCAAACCATTGTGAATTTATGTTGTCAGTCTGTACAGAGGAAATGGCAAATGTAAGGCAAAAAAAGGTAATTAAAGAGGAGAAACTGCTACTGACTGCTTGCGAGACTCTAAAGCCAGGTGAATATGCTAAGTTGGTCGAACAGGTTCGCATGAGAGGCTTAGTGATGGACATACTGTCAGACTGCAAGCTAGTTGCCCATACACTGTTGGCTAACTGTCAGGTGTACCAGAGCCCTTAGGACCCTCCAAGTGAAACACAAACACATCAACATGTATCTACAGCTTTCTTTTACTTACAGACAAGGTGATGATCTGATCTGGGCAAACAGCATGTTGCTTCATGCAAACTTGTATTAAAAAAACCTTGTTTCCCTGTGTGTGCTGGTAAATAAAGCCTTACATCTCTGCACAGCTACAGTGTCCTGGCCTGTGTTTGCCCCCTTCCTGATTTTATTTTTCTTTTTGCCTATTTCTCACACTCAAATGATTCAGATCATTATGTGTAATTCTGATATTACACTAAGATGCACCAGGTAAATACACAATCAACATTATTATTATTTTTTTATTAAGGGGAGAAACACCCTGTCTAAACACCCTAAATTTAATAACCATCCTTGGCAGCAAAAAATGCAATCAAGCGTTTGGAATTTTTTGCCCACTCTTCTTAGCAGAATTGTTTGAATTAAGTCATATTGGAGACTTTTGAAGCATGAACGATCCGTTTAAGGTCATGCCACAGCATCTCAATCAGAGACTTTGACTGATCACACTGGGCGGTTGTGAATCAGGAGGTTGAGCAGTTGGCTGCCAGTCATAGGATCGTTGGTTAGATTCTTGGCTCCTCGAGTCATATGTCAAAGTGTCTTTGGGCAAGACACTGAACCCCAATTTGCCCCCAGTGAATAAGCCTACATGGCAGCTATGCCATCAGTGTGTGAGTGTGCTTGTGTGAGAATTGAGAAGCAACTTTAAAGCGCTTTTAGTACCAGTAAGGTAGAAAGGTGCTACTACTATGTGCAGACCATTTTCCATTACCATGTTTGACTGTTGTGGATATGATTCTTTTTATGAAATGCTGTGTGCAAGTTTTACTACAGATATAACGGGACCAGACTTCCAAAAAGTTCAGCTTTTGTCTCATCACTCCACAGAATATTCTCCCATTGTATCACTCCCATGTATTTTGGCAAATGTGAGACGAGCATTTGTGTTCTTTTTGGTCAGCAGTGGCTTTCACCTTAGAACTCTCCCATGGATGCCATTTTTGCTCAGTCTCCTTCTTATTGCTTAATCATGAACACTGACCTTAACTGAGGCAAGTGAGGCCTGCAGTTCTTTAGATGATGTTCTGGGTTCATTTATGACCTCCTGGATGAGCTGTCGTTGTGCTCTTGGAGTAATTTCGGAAGCGGGGCCACTCCCGGGAGGGCTTTTAATCTAAGGCTCTTTTGTCATGCTTACGCGCATGCCTTTGGTTTGTCACAAAATAAACAAGCTGTAAGAAGAGCTAAATTCTTGATTATTCTATAAAGGCCTTCTTAACTGGTCTTCTCAAAGGACTATAGTCAACTGATCGGACAAAGAGGAAAATTTACCCCAGGTTGAACAGAATGATAGTTGACTCATGGAAAAAAAATCGTGGATAACATCTGAATGAAAAGTGCTCTATGTAGAGTGCTAAAATGTTTGTTGACAAGCCTCAGTCCTTATGGGAGATTGCCCTTTGGACAGATGAATCAAAATATGAGCTATTTGGAAAGTCACAAAAGAAAGAAAAGCATCAAATAAAAGAACCCCCTCCTTTCTGAGAAACATGGAGGAGACTCAGTTATGTTATAGGGTTGCTTTGCTGTGTAAGGCCTTGAATCACCACAGGTCACAATAAAATCAGAAAATTATCAAGGTATTCTGTAGCAAAGCATACTGTTCATTGTCAGAGAGCTCAGTCACAGGTCGTAACTCCACCAGCAGGAAAACGATTCGCAACATACACCTAAAAGCACCAAATAGGGAAGAGAAGAAAACACTGGCCTGTTCTGAAGTGACCTGATCTTAATTCAATTGAACATTTAAGAGCTGAAACTCACAGATTTGAAAAGACACACATCAACCTGAGAGACCTGGAGCTGCCTGCTCAAGAAAAGTGGACCAAAATAGCAGTTGAAAGTGTAAAAGTTACAGAAAGAGCTTCAAAAACATTTGATTGCAGTTACTGTCTGTACCATAAAATATTAGGTTGAAATTTGCAACCATTGTATTATTGTCTGTTCTATAAAATATGGAGTGGAACAGCTTGATGCCAATTACTTTTGCCAGTTTCAGTTTTTGTTAGAGTAAATTGTAGGCTATTTTTTTTTTTTTGTAATGGAAGGGAACCAATACATTCAGCAATGTCTCTACATAAAGCTCTGCAGTAAAGAAAATGAAAAAGACTCTGGTTCTGTGTTACTTCCAAAAATTCCATAGTGTTTTGTTGGTATTTTTAATTTAACAATAATGCATGTTACACACAGAACGTGGAATAAAGAGTTATGAAAAACTAGATACTACCAGAGGTTGCAAGAGATGTGAGTCAGACAATATGATGTTTATCTGAAACATTAGCACAATGTTTGCAAATCAGCATAAAAACAAGGGATAGTTTAGTATAGACCAATGTGGATAACCTAGTCACTGAAGCTACCAGAACAACACCCACTATTTTGGCTAAAATGCAAAGCATGTTCCCTTCAGAAAGTAATGATTACAAAGGAAGCGAGAAAGAAGGACAAACAGACTCACCAATGAAAGATGTCTCCCCCAGATAGCCTCTTCGTTTCAGCACCACCTCCAGAAATTTGTCCTCCTCGTCCACCACATAGTACTCTTTCTCTAGCGAGATCCAGGCCCAGTCCAGGCGGAACTGCTGTCCTTTCAGTTTGTTCCCACCTGGACAAAATATATAAGAAACATTATATAAAACATTATTCTTTCTAAAAAACATGTTTTTCATGTAAAAGTCGTTGAATACTTAATTTTTTCTGTATTTAATTTACTTAATATGTTTTAGTTGTTTTAATGTTGTATTTTTATCAAGGTTGTGGTGAGTCTGTGCCTATATATTTACCTGACTAAATGACCAAATGCATAAACTGGAAAACTATGAGAGCAAATTCTGTGACCTGAGGGGGCATTAAGTGTAAATCCATAATGAAGAAAGTGTTTTGATTATTTTTAATATGCAGTCCAAACACTGCTAAATACTTCCAGATGCATATAAATGAAACTACAGTATCTATCTATATGTAAAAGTCTTTTTTTGAAGTTATAAAATACTTAAAATGCTATCAGTTTCATCATGGAAGAGTTTGCAGTGTAAATGATAGTGTTAGTGTTTGGTCAATAGAACTACTCAGATGAAGCCACTTCAACAAGCAGAAAGAAAGGATGCTGCTTTGTGTGGCTAATTTACAAACATACTGGTTGGGAAAAGGATGAAGTTCTGTAATAACAGGAATAATTAGAAAATTGTAAAATAATAATAATACTTTGTAAAACTAGATAAAGCAGTAGGACCTTTTTTTGCAAAATAAATTGTCTGAGTGTGTGCGTTTTACTGGCAGAGGGAAATGCAGAGGTGGAGGACCGTATGCACATATGTTTGTGTAGGCTGTCAGAAAGCAAATCTCTTTTAGTTCTATTGAAGATGATTTCAAAGCAGCTTGTTCTGTCAAGTCATTTATGTTCCTTAGAAGAAGCAGTATCGTTTTTAAAAAGCACACAAAACATAGCACTTCACCATCATCACCATAATAAAAGGCAGCAGAGAACCATCCTTATTAAAACTCCTTGTGCAAAAAGGGAGGTGCTAGTTTAGTCTTACACTCTTGTAACAGATAAGAGTATTTCCATGCCCTGATCAATAAAACACCATAAATAGCATCATGAAGCGTGAAGAAGATAACCTCCACCTCCACAACTACAAGTCCAGCTCTCTGTTAGAATAAAGCGTTACCCTTGTATACTGACATGGTGCAAAAATGCAGTAGAGGTGAAAAGTTCAGCACTTTAGTCTTGACACAAATTTCTACAATATCCCCAGGTGAGGAGATAGCACATACAATGGAAGCTCATGTATACTCCAAAAGGTCTGCTGGGTAAGCTGGGGCTTCACTTAGCTGGTGCAAATAATAAAAAATACACCAAACACCCACACAACTGTTTTATTCCAGTTTAAGTGCAACCTTCATTCTCATATTAGATCCCTGATAGTAAATGCAGCATAAGCTCTCTAAAATCTTAGTGTGTGTTGCTGTGTGTTTACCAGTTCTTCTTAGTGACCTCCCATTGGAGGTGAGGAGCTGTGCACAAACAATAGGAAACTGAGGCAGTGGGTCTCAGATACTCAAATTCCCCTAGCTTTTGGAAAGATAAAAGACCTCTCACATGTGCTGACCATACAAAAAAGCAGCTTTGAAATCATCCTCAATAGAAATAAATTCACTTTACACTCCTTTTCAAAGAGTTTTCTCACAAAAACTCACAACAAGAGATTTTTTAAACCAATTAGGGATCATAGTTTCTGTACAGCAAATTTCAAGGATCAAGGCACTGTGAGAAATGTGCAGAGAAAACTTTGATGGTACAGTTTTGATGCTGGCTTGTGAGATAGGATACTTCATAAAATAGTCACTGACAGCTCTTCAGTCAGATACAACTGTTTTATAGCTACAAAGGGTTAAAATCAAGGCATGTTACCTTAATGCACATGACTTGTTGTTAGTCCTTTTAGGAAAATCGTTATAAATATTTGTGTCAGATTTTCACTGAACCACTATAAAAGTTTAGACTCACATACGCTGAGTTAGTACATCATTTACATTTTAATAACAGCACCAAGTAAACACTTCTCTTGTAATTGCTACCAAATTGCTTTTATTGGAAATATCCTTCTATTTAATCATATCCTTGTTTTTAATAACTAAATATCTGCTAATGTTCTAGAAAAGTTTGTAGAAAATGATCTATTATCCAACAAAGAGAGTTAGAGTTAGCAAACTTTATGCATGCATTTTTAAAGCTCCTTTGGTCCAACAACACCCAACTAGCATGAGTTCAGTGCCTTATAATATTATTAATTATAAAATGATGTACAACAACAACAACAATGTATTGCTGCAGTGTAATCACAGATAAAATGATAAAACATGTAAACAGAATAAAAATGTCTTCATATATCACCACAAGCTCTCATAATGCACCTCTTTTCTCTGCACCCTTTTAGAGGCCTGTAGCTTCTCCACCTCTAAAGAAGGTGCCACGAAGGTTCAGTCACTCAAAAGCACTTCAAAACACATGCTACTGGCCATCACATAGAGTATAGGGGTGAGTACCTGCTCTGTTTCTTAATACTCACCAGATGCTCAAAATTTGGGTTTAGGAAGAGGACTGACCCTTTCAAGTCAGTCAGTAGACATTCGTCAACAGACAATGTTAAAATCAAAGTGGAGTTTAATTTATGTAAAGCCTGTGATCAAGATCTGATTCTAGCCCGACTTATGAGCTCATAGGTCTGCCATTCACCATTTATTTGAATCAAAAGCCTAGAAAAATAGAAATATTAAATAGGATAAAACAGCAAAAATATCTCTATACATCCATACTGTGCGCTGAAAACTATGTTGTAGATTACAGTCCCAAAACAGCTGTAACTGTCTATTTAATGGCAACCAAAATATCAATTCAGGTGTTTCTTACCACAAAGTCAAAAAAGCTGTTGTTACATAAACCAACCATATTACTTGTACTCGTAGCTCTGCTATGATTCTAGTTTTCTATCTGTCCAGTAGTGCTGTAGATGTGAAACATAATTTCCAAATATATCAACAGCGATTTTAAAACAATTGAAACTAAAATATTACATTAAGCTTTTAGCTTCACTTTTTAAAATATGTTTCTCTTTGTCTTGTCTTGGTTTCAGCTTCGTGTGTGTGTGTGTGTGGCTGTGTGTATAAATGCATGTCTGAGGCTTCACACCAAAAATCAAAGGGACATTTTCACAGAAAGATGATGCCGTGTGCTGCTCAGTATCTACTTTGCTGCTGGTGATGTGGCCCTTCCCTCACTTACTTGTCCATCTGCCTTCTTTACTCCTTTGTTTATGAGTCCCCAACTCCCAGTGCAACTGGCAACCAAACACCATGTAAAACTTCTAAGTTTAACTGGACTATTAACCAGTTGGCAATGAGTCTATTTCATCCAAAATACACTACAGTAATTATTCCTGTAGTAATAGCAGCCCACGCTCTATCCATCTGACAAGAGTGGCACTCTGCATAAATTCTGACGGATGGAAAAAAAGAAAAAAAACAAATATATCACTCCCCCTGAGGATGTTTCAATACCTTTTAGTTCATCCTGACAGAAGTGTGGCAGTCGCTTTGCTAGCATTAGTAGGCTTGGCATGTGTGCAACTTGTGACAAAGGGGCTCACGAAGATTATGATGGGCTCGTAACGGAGCAGTATAAGGAGTGCATGAGTGGCCATGCATATATCAGACTGAAAGAAGGTCATGCTACATATTTTATCTGCACCATAGTCCACATTGGAGTGTATGTGTGTGTAAGGTTTGGGCGTATCCCACTACAACTGCCTCTAACGTGTGGACTGAAACTTTACATGCATGTAGGTAATTACTAGTAATAACATTTGATCAATTACAAGACCCTGTATATCAGGGAGTACATATGATATAAAGTATAAACTGTATATGTGACTGTGCATATATGTATTGTACGTGTGACTGTAGGTAACAAAGAAAATGTGTGTATGTGCTCTATTAACCCCCCACGTGGCCTACAAAGATAAAAGTTGTGTGTGAGAAAATAATGAATTTTGCCTTTCTCTATTCAATAGCCATGAGGCATGACCATGTTGCAGAAACACCTTAAGCGACCTTGCACATGAAACCATAAGATACTGACATCTGGAGCAGAGAATCCTCTCTCCTTTGAAGTTCTTGTGATACACTTAATAACCGTGAGGTTTTTCACTGATGTCTATAAAGACAGCCATATGCATCCCTGGGCATAGCTTAAAGGGAGAAGGACTGGAAAGGAGAAGTCTTCCTTGAAGTGTACGTGTGTGTCTGCGTTTGTGCAGTTGCACATGTGGGCATGTGAGATTTCATCTGAATCTGTATGAATGTAAGCGTATGAATGAATGAATGATGAATGAATGAAACTTGTTGTACTTGTTCCCCTGCAGGATTTTTACATGCTCATCACTGAAGCAGAAATCAAACATGCCTATCACTCCAGCTGCAGTTATGCCACCTGCCAATACAATATTTAACAGAGGGATGGGTTTAATGTATCTCAGAATGATTACAGACACTCTTGAGAGAAAACTGTGCCTGAGCCCGGCAGAGGATAAACTAGCTGTTTAAATCTCTGGTTCCTCGTTGCCACAGTATCACTTTACATTGTAATGCTCATGTGATTTAAATCGAAATTAAAGGTCCATGAAGATCCATTAAAAATGAAATAGCGGACAGTAAAAGAAGAACGAGATTTTATGTGAGCTGGAATTGTCACTTCCTGACAGTTTCATTTTCTTTGAAGAAAATCATGTGCCTTATAAGTAGCGGGAGGGAAATGGTGAAAATTAGATGAAGAAAACTAACTGCTAAGATAAAAAAAGAGCACAAACAAAATACAAGAAACGATTCAAATAGTAAAAAAAAATATTTCCGTAGCTAAATAATGTTTAAAAATGTCATTGTCAAAAATGTATTTTTTTCTTTTCTTTAGATTAGAGGATGTTTGGCCATGTTTATGTCATGGGTTGGTTGACAAGCATAGAGAAACACAGAATCAAGGCCGATAAACATGATGAAAAATCCCTTCACATCTCTCACGCTCTCTCTCTAAAGCTCTAATGAGATGCAGCTCATCGTGAGCAACATTCGCAACTGCAGAATGTGCTGTAAGCCTACAACAGAGAGATCCATCAGTACCAACGCTGACAGACAAACACGGCAGGCGGGGACAGACAGCAGAAAAAGACAGCAAGGGTGTGACAGTAAAACCAAAATTCCGATGCCTGAGACAGTCGACACTCTGCACAATAAACCGCAACATACTTTAAGCTTAAATTCAACCAGACAGTAGGGCAAAATATGAAGACTGTAACTCGGGAGGAAAAGAGGACATTGATAGGCAGTGAGACAGATAAAAATAACACCAAAGAACAAAATATATAATGAACACAGTTGCTGAGCGGAGTAAGAAGAATGGAAAATGAATAAAACACATCCAACAAGATCTAAGACTGACAGAGTGAGAAGAGAGAGATGAAGAGGATAAAGATAGGAGAGCTGGGCCCTGGGAGAAGTGAGTGACAGTAAATTCCTGAATGCAAAGAGATAAAGAGAATCCTCTCCTAAAGCCAGGGGACGTGTTAGTGTGTGTCAGATTGTCCTGCATGCTGATGCACTTACTTTTGAATTCTACCCTCATAAGTAAACTTTGCTGGACAAGTTAACAACAACCACAAGGGCAGCAGATGGTGACGGCCATAGTAAACTCCAATTCCAAAGCAGGTAAGAAGTATTGAACGAGGATTTGGTAAAGCAATAGCACAATGTACGCGTTTCAACTTCGGGAAGAGATTAAACACAGCGTTTTCGAAATTCTAGGAAATCTAATGCTGGATTATCCCATTTACATTCACTATTCATGGATGACTTCAAATCTCTGTGCCAAGACATAATCAAAGTCTGAGCCATTCTACTATTAAGTTGAAAAGTTTAAAAGTTATTAGAGAAGCATAAGCGGTTTAAATGAACTAATTTATTTCTTTTTCCCTTTCATCTACCAGAAACAAAGTCCCTATGTACATAAATAATTGCTTATCCTATGCATATCATTTAACAGAGAAGAGGGCAATTCCAGAAGGCCATTTCATCTAAAGTGCTGGCACTGCTGTTAAGAAAAAAGGCCTTTTGAAGAAAGGAAAAAAGTCACAGTGGCAGCACACATCTACTCCCAATCACACATCATACACAAACAGAACCAGTGATAAAAAACTAGTGACCTTGCAGCCTGTGGTGATAATTAGTCTTCTTATGCTAACAAGGGAAAAGCTGCACTTAGAGTATTTTGTTAGATTCAAGAGCGAAGAGCGTTTTCTGAAGACCACAAAGTGCATGTGCGCAGTGAAATGGGATACAGAAGCTGCAGGGGGCGTGTTAAGCGGATATATTGCAGATGTAACTTTAAAGCAGTGGTATGTTGAGGCTGCTTACGGGCAAGAAGAGGTGAGCGATGGATGAAAGAAATCTATAGTAATAATCAATCCTGTCTGCACTGGGAGGAGAAACATCTGGAAAAAAAGGACAGGATAAGAGGAAAGGTTGAGAAGAAACATGCTGTTCGTATTCAGCAGGTGCTTTGTTCTGAGCCATGTTCTTTCTGTGTTAGAATTCATAAAACATATTTTGCATTGTAACTACATGAAACTGACAAATCATTAATGTCACCGATTTTTTTTAGATAGCAGGGATTTTTTCAGATAATTTTTTTAATTAATTAATTTTTTTGACAGACACAGTGTATTACTTACTGTAAATAATACAAATATCTCAGTGTACATTATAGTTGATTTTATTAAATAAAACCAAACACAGTGGGTTAGCAGAGGTAAATGCAAAATTATTTCTGAATACATACAGTGTATGTAACTGTTACAGTGTACACCTTAAATATGTATTTATTATTGTGAATGCCACAGATGATATACCATTATATCATACCATGCTTAATTATTTAAGTGGCAGAGATCATAGAGATATATGTCCCTAAATCAGAACAAATAAAACCAAACTACATGCTCAGTTTAGAGTTAGACTCCAAACTAAACTCAATCCACTGGAAGTGATAGAAATGTGTTAATGAAGGAATATCATAATATCATAATAAAATCATAATAAAAGTGTCTGTTTTTTCCTCAAATTTAATTATTTCTGCTTTTCACCTTTGTTTGTTCATGTGACAGTGAACAAAATATCTTTGGGGTCTTTGATGCTATTTATAAATCAATTCACCAAGAAAATAGTAATAAAAATAAATAGTTTTCATGATCATTTGCTAATTGTCATTGGATACTTTTCATGGCTCCATTTTGACAATGTGAACATACCAGAGCCAAAGAGAAGCCTGGGAAACAAGCTTGTTCCAGCCTATTATAGTAAACTACAGTGATAGCAGCTGGTCTTAACCTGTGACAGAAGGTGCTTCCTGCCACTCTTTCCTTGTAGATGAGTCTGTAATAGGGTCATGTAATTACCAGTGGCTGCCTCAGAGCTCTGCCCAGCTCAGATGCCTTGGGCTCTCATTACCCACAATTCTGCCTGTGTTCTTAAATATCAAACACTTCTTTGTGCTGGAGGCCAGAACGCCCCTTAGCCTAAGGCTACCCCTCTGTGCTCTGCTGAGCATGCATGTGTGGCATTGCTTGCATGAGTGTGTGTCAGTACATACGTGGAGTATTAAGTCCCATTTTTGCATTCTATGCATACCTGCGTCCATGTATAATATATATTAAAATGCTCTTAAAATACAGAATGGTAGAGATGGAGGTTGGTTTGGGGGCTTTCAATGGAATGACAACCTGAGAAGGCTGTTTCACACTTTGCCGCTGTGATTCACCGCAGTGCTGCCTTTTAACACTACATTAATGGTGTTTTATTTCACATATTTGGCCTTTCTTTACAAATTTTACATCTAAAACCAGTTTGCAGTAACATCAAGTCTTCTTAGAGGAAGGAACTTATGGATGTTTAATATAAACACATGCACTTCAAGTGCACAGTTCCAAAAAAGCCTCAGGCCTTTTATGCTTAAACCAGACTATTGCCAAGAGCAGAGAAAAACACTAATCATTTTTACAGAAGCATGGACAATCAATTAGTCAATGTTTCTCCTTTCATGTGCATAAAAGAAATGTTTTCTTCTTTGTATCAGCAATTCAAAAAGTGTATTAACACTAAAGTATGAAAACACAAATAAAGGCTAGTTCATGGTTTCAGAAAGAAAGTGTGGAACACTGGTTTTCTTCTTGTGAAACTCAGAGAGCACATAATAATTTTGAATTATTTTATTTTAAAACAGACAGCTAGTTTTAAGTGACAACATTTTCCTTCTTATTGCCCTCTCACATAAATACTTTAATATTTTTACTAAAAAGTAGGTTGTTTTTCATTTAATGCTTTTTTCAAATGTTTTGAAACGGTCCTT
>OMLM01000760.1:0-18001 GCA_900302695.1 Helostoma temminkii | reverse complement strand
ATTATAACATTTGGTTTCTTTCCTGAGCTGTTGCTGCTTTCTGATCTTGAACCAGTGCAAACCCCTCTTGAGATTGTCTGCATTTCCTATATGACTGTCACAGATTGCTTAATTAGCTTAATTAGCACACTTATATAGAGAGAAAAAAGTGGTTTTTTTCATCTGCACAAACCAGATTGTGAATGGCAGGAAGTTATTATTTCCTCTTGTTCTTTTCTCTGGAAGCAGTTGAAATACTGACATAAATACAGTTTAGACTGTAAAAAGAGTGTTTTATGGATGCAATCTAAGTGTAGCCTATATTTTCCACAACACATGTAGTTCAAATTCAATTCTCTCCTGAGAAAAAAGAACCAATAAATAAGACTTACATCAACATAGACTATACAGAAATATTGCTTGACATATCCTGAAGTCATATTCACAAATTATACAGGAAGTCTCATTAAATCGTTGAACTGTGAAAGTGATGCGAGTTAATCTCGGCACCACAAAAATAGTTTTCTATCTTTAATGAACCTGGAAGCCTTATCAGTTCAGCGGCAAGTTAATACGATGTAGCATCATTTGTTGTATACAGTTAAAAATGGAAGGCCCCTATTGGCCTATGCAATTTTTTTTTGAAATTGATATTCTGGTCCATAACTCTGAATGGCAGCTCACTTTAGAGGCAAAACCTAAATCAATTTAAGTCAGTGCAAATATCACTCACCCTGTGCATCTGAAGCTGACAGAGGGGAGGCCTCCATTGCATAAATGATTATGAATGAAATATCAAAAATATACTTCACTGAACTGTTTACAGACGTGTTAAATATGATGCTTGACAGCTGACTCACATGTCCATCACAATGATGAGATACTGTATGAGTAACAGAATTTTTCTGAAACCTAAACCTACTGTAGAACTCAGACAGTGGAGTTATAAATTCACCCAGTGCGATAAGTAACCAGTGAAACTAAAGGTTAGAGAGACCATGCCATATCCAAAATCTGACAGGTTCATTTAGGCCAATCCATCAACATTTTATTAAAATGTAATTTGGAATCACACAATTTTCTGCTGATTAGTTGTAAAGTCTTGTGGATGAAGAAGTGGTTAAAACCTAGCAAATGCAAATATAAGGATAAAAGGTGAAATCTTACCTCTATCCTCAACAGAGAAATCGAAGACATCAGATGTAGCATTTTCTTCATTCCGCAGTACATAGCAGATGTTCAGGTCATCAATATCAGCTATAACAGAAAAGTAAATTCAGTTAATTTTGGTTTTGTGTCTAAAACGTGTAAAAATCTCAGCTGAAAAATATAGATGTACTGTAAAATAAAACCCTGTCACCTGAAAACCAGCAAATGAAGACACACAAAATCCAAATGACAAGCAAACAACTCCAACAAATCTTTTGATATTGTTAACGACTGAATGAGTGTCAGTACACTCCGGATTTTAAAGTGGAGCATTAACACTGCTGTGTCAATGTGATGAAAATTTTCACTTTGCATTAACTTAAAGCAAGGTGATGGCTAAATTATAAATTGAAGAGTTTTGCCCTTGTCGGGATTTATAAATATATATTAGTGAAACAATTTGCATTTTAAGATTAAAAGAATCCCTCGTGAAGTTTCGTGCTGGCTACAGAATTAGCCTCAAACACACTTTGAAGTTGTATTATGCCTTTATGGCTTGTTCAAACACTCTCTGTGTCGAATAATTGTTCAAAGATGGAAGCTGTCCTGCTTCAGCACAGTATCAGCTACAATAACAGCAGGTCTCTAGTATCACACTGATTCTGTTTCTTATCAGCACTCAGCATGAACAATTTTCTACCAGAGAAAGCATCCTGAAAGTCATGCATCTGTAATCCAGGACGATAAGGCCACAACCTCAAATCCGAGACAGCTCAAGCTGAACCGCAGAAACATTTAAAACTTGAAACCTGCCAACTCTGTGTCAACAGACCCAAAAACCAGGTGACAGTGGATGTTTTAATGACAGACGAGGGAAAGAATGTTAAAAACAGGATTGCAGTAAGCACCTACACTTCCACAGCTGTTTTCCTAGTGTCTCTGAATTACAGAGCGCCGTCTTGTGTTTTTACAACTATTCCCTAGAAACATCTATTACAGTGTAGAAAAATCATCAAGACTGTGAAAGGGCTTGGCCCCTGCAAACCCCATCCTTCAATAATAGATGTCACAGGAAGGAGGTTCATAAAAGTATAAACCCCTGACTCAAGGCTGGGACACGTCTTAAACATTTCTGACTTTACCGACTCTCTTGCTTCCTTTTTAAATGAATAATCATTATTCATTTTGCTATTATTACAATTAAGTTGCTATATTTTCAGTTGAAGGTTTTATATACTGGTGTATTTCAATCTGATTTTATAGAGGATGCAGCAGGAAAAAAGTCCTCTTTGAAATGTTTTGACATAGCCTTGAACCCGAGGACCTTGCAAATGTAAAGTCAACACTGTGAACCAGGGGCACATTCTTCATCAAATATTTAAAGAGAATGTACTCATGGGATGTGCCCTCGAAATAGGATGAGTAAATAAAGAGTGAGGATTGTCTCTTTCACCTGACTGACTCTTCTGACGAGCCTGTTTGCTCTCTCTCACTCTCTCACCTCCCTTTCCTCCGCTCATTCTTTATTTCTCTCATGCCACCTACACCTCCCCCTTTCTCCGTTTTCCCCTGCCTCCTTTGCACTCCCCTCCACTTTACTTGCTCTCTGCTCTCTCTTCTGCCCCTTTGCCTTTTTCTTGCTGCACTCTTATCTCATCTATGCTCCTTTTTCTCAAAGACTGCAGCCGCACAGTGGTTGTCAGAAATGTCCATCCCCTGCAGACTGCAGAGCTCTTTTTCGCCCTCTGTGTTCTCAGCCCCTGTCTGTGCTTATGCTAAGCTGTGGCGCTACCAGGTGAATGGTCTTACTTGTATGTATAATTGCCTCAGCATGAGTTGAAATAGTCCATTGATTGCATCACTTTAAACCTCAATCAGAGGCATTGTTGACTTGAATTTCTAATATTAATAAAAACACATTCACACAATCCATGTTAAGATCATGCCCTGTATGTTGGTGGTGTATAAAAACTTATTTTGTTGAGAGATTTTAGTTCTCTATACACATTTTTAAGATGCACAAATTGCTCTAAATTGTTTCAAATTGAACTGACCTGACCTGTCACACCATGGAAAAGTACTGCAACTCAAATGCCACCCTGTCACTAAAAAGTCTGCTCTGACCTTTTCACACTATCCTCTACTTCTGCCCTTTTTCATTTAACAAACCACTGTAGAGAACATCAGATGTGAACATTTCCCCAGAGATGCGAAATAATAAATTATTCATCACTAACCATCTACAAGACATTTGCACGAAACATCAGCCTCCAACTTTGGTCTGCTAATTATGATTTGATGAGCAAGGCACATCTAAATCAGACCTCAAATTAAGTATTGAAATTCCCAAGCCAGCACTTGTCACACAGATGAATAATTATTACCCCATAAATTAAACTCTTTGGTAGGCAGTGTGAAAAATTAATCAAATCTTACACATTTACTTACTTACACATCAGATTTTTACATTTTTCCTCTAAAGTTAAAAAGTATCACCTCAAATTATCATAATTATTTGATGACAAAAATGGTGATTAAAGCTACGTCTCTTTGCACAGTACCGACACTTTTAAAATTAATAATTTTAAATATGTTTTAACAGGGATTTAACACTTATTGTTCATGTCAAATTAAAGCTGATATAATCTAAGTTACTAATAATAATTTGTAACATTACATTTTAAGGTCCTTTCATTCTAGAGTCTATACTATCACTCAAACACCATCAAGAATATACAGTAACATGCAAATTCCCACAGTAGAATACACTGTTCAGAACTCACCTTGATTAAATGTGTCAATGGAGTTGTTTCCTTGTCCCAGGTTAACGATGTAGCCGTGTTTGGGCTGGGTGGTTATGTGGAACACCAAAGAGACTGGGCTGCTGTCCCTGTCCTCTGCCCTCAGCACTCTGGAGCTGATGGGGAACCCCAGGTGGCCTGTGGTCAAGATCTTTAAAGTGGGGGCCCCTTTATTCACCACAATCTGGGGTATGCCATTGTCAACGGCCACAATAGAGATTTTCATGGTTTGAGGGCGGCGAGTCTCAAAAACAGTGTTTGGAAAAACATAAAAGTCAGTGTGTGTGCCATCAGTGACAGTAAAGGAAAAAGAGTCCTCTGACGATTCAGTGCCATCATGTTTATAGCTGATGAGGTTTTCATTGAGGTCTTGTTTTGTGAAGCTGGTGACAGATGTGGACTGGTTGTACAGGAGTTTACCATGAACAGGCAGCTGTGTGATGGTAAATTTCAGCAGTTTCTCTGATGTGTCCTGGTCCTCAGCAGTGAGCTCAAACGGTGTAACCAGTTTATTCTGCCCTTCTGTCACAACTAGATTGTTTACAGTCACAACGGGTTTCTTATTATCTACATCCACAATAGAGATTCTGAAAGTTCTGAAAATAGGATTGTAGCCATCTGTGACTTCAAACTCAAAACTGTCCATTTTCACCTCATCATCCGAGGTGTGGATGTAGTAAATCTTACTGCCAGCCAGTTGCAGCTGAGTAAAAGACACAATGGGCATCCCAGGAGTATCTGTACACTCGAGGTGGCCTCTGACAGGTGCCCTTGTAATGGTAAAGACCAGGTTCTCATCAGGGCTGTTGAGATCAGTTGTGCTGAGAAGATCTGTGGTCAAAGTCACTCTACCACCTTCTCTCAGAGACACACCTTTACTGACTACATCAGGAAAGACCATGTCAATACTACTCACGGTGATGTAGAAGTAGCGATCAATTAGTGGGTTCATTCCATCTGTGACATCGAACTTGATCAAGTCCCGGATTCCCTCCTGTCCATTGTGTGTGTAAACTATGAGCCCTGAGTCAATTTCAGCTTGTGTGAAATTCATCCCTAATGTGATGTTCTCCAGAGACCCAGATAGAATTTTTCTCTGCAGTAGACCCTGTCCAGGCCCAAAGCGGATAATATATGTAAGTGAACTGTCATCTGAATCTAAATCTGTTGCTTTGAGCACTTTGTTGCTAATTTCTTTGGTCTCTCCAATTTCTACTTCCAAACCATCGTTTATAAGCATTCTGGGGGTCTCGTCATCGACAGGGATGATCATAACCATGGCTGTTTTCTGCACAGAGTATTTTCCATCTGTCAGAATCACATCAAAGCTGTCCTCTGTTGTCTCTGAGTCATCATGCTCATAAATAATACTTGATGCCTCTCTGATCTGCTCTAAAGTGAAATTAGTCACCAGAACTGACCCCGTAGATAGCTGGTTTAAAATGGCACCGTGTTTAGGGGGTTTGGAAATGATGAACAGCAGCTCATCAGGTGGCATATCAGCATCAGCCCCATTCAGAATGGGAGTGTCAATTATGATGTTCATCCCCTCCATCACAACTATCTCCCTCAAATAAATCTCTGGCTTTTCATCATTTGCTGGGATGATAACTATTGGGAAGAAATGGTTCTCTGACGAATTGATGCCATCAGAACACCTAAATGTAAATCTGTCCTCCACTGGCTCTGCCCCTTTGTGAATGCTCTGCACATAGTAGATATTCCCCTCTCTTATATCTCCGATGGTAAAAGCACTAATAGCTGTTCCTGACCTGGACTTTTCTGAGCCTGGGGCAGGTGATATATTTTCCACATAGCCTGCAGTTGGCTGGACGATGATGGTGCAAAGAATATCATCTGTTGGAGTATCATTATCATCAGCATTCAAGTGCTGCGGGCCGATGGCATATTTCTCCCCTTCAATGACGCTGAATTGAATCCCAACGCTGACCTCAGGGGCCTGGCTGTCAACAGGAAGGATGGTGACTCGAACATGGACTCCATTGACCTTATTTCCACCTATTGTCCAATCACTGGACATGTCTGTGAGAGTCAAATTAAAGCCATCCTGCTGAGAGGTGAGACCTATCTCACCTCCGGTGTGTGCGTAAACAACCACCCCGTTAATAATATCAGCCTGTGTAAACTGATTTGCAGGAACTCCTTTAACCAATATTTCACCCATAACTGGAGGGTCTTCCACAATAAAAGTCAAATGGAGGTCATCTGTATCATCATCATGGCCTTGAATGACATTAGTTGTGATTTCTGTGGCTCCATTTTCCAGCACATCCATATGAGACCCGATTGTTCCTGCAGGCAGGTTGACAGTTGGAGTTTCATCATCGACAGGCTTTACATTAACTTTGACAGTCACGGTTACAATATGGATCCCATCACTGACATCCAGCTGAAATTCATCACTCATTGTCTCCTCTCCACCATGGATATATGATATCTTCCCCTCTGACACATCCTCAAGTCTGAAAACCCCTTTTTTCTTTAGGTCAACAAATGCAACCTGGACCTGGCCGTGTTTAGGAGGCTGACTTAGAGTGAAGGTAATCTGTTTACTATCTGTGTCGAGGTCTGTGGCATCCAGCTCAGCGATGGTGACGATATGCATGCCATGTTCAAACACGGTAAAGCCAGTGTTTGTAATCTGAGGGGGTTTGTTGTTGACGGGCTGGAGATATATAGTGAAAGCCCCTTCTACACTGTTCCCAGCTGTGTCTTCAACAGTGTAACGAAACTGCACAACATGAGCTGTAATTCCAAGCTCAACATCTGGGGGGCTGTAGGAAATCTTATGATGGTTAATTTGGGCCTGTGTAAACTCTGTGACTTCAGTGTCAGGGCTGTCTGTTAAAACCAAAGAACCAAACACAACTGGATTATTTTCATCAGTATCTGTTGGGGGTTGGATAACTGTATATTTGAGGTCACGATCTTCAGAGTCCAAATCGGTGTAGCGCAAAACTTCTTTGCCGAAATGAGTGAGCTTGTACTCCTGAACAGTCATCTGCAGGGTGGTGCCAGGGAACAATTCAGGGGGTACATCATCAATAGGCAAAATCCGAATTATGAAGACACTCTCCCCTGACTCATTAGGGGGGTCATTATCATCCTGAACTGTGAACACAAACTGATCCATGATGGTATCTGTGTTGTGAGGGCCTATGTGCTTGTAAAACAACTTTCCATCAGTGATATCTTTCTGAAGCCACTCTGTCACCTCCTTCTCATATACTTCATCCTCAGCATTGAACTTCCAAGATGAGGGGTCCTCAGGGGCATCTAACTGTCTTAGTAGCGCTTTGCCAATTGTGGAGAAAGGAGGGACAACGGTGAATTTAATAGTCGAGTCCTCAGAGTCAATATCGGCAGCACTAAGCATAAGGGGAGATATAGGCATCATTTGATTTTTGAATAGCACTAAGCCAGTGTTGGCATTTATAATTGGAGGCTCATCGTCAGTGGGAACGACTGTAATGGGAAAGAGGAATTCTACTTCATTTTTTCCATCTGTCATTTTGAAGACAATGTTGTCGCTGTATGTGTCACTCCCATCATGCTGGTACACAACAACCCCTGCTGTAAGATCAGCAGGTGTGAAGAATTTCCTGTGAGTGCCCAGAACCATGAGGTCACCGTGGCGCAGCCCATCCACCACTGTGATGGTAACAGCGTCAAGGTTGTCTTCGTCACTGATCTCCAAGTTGTGTGCGCTGAAGAGAGGCCGAGATTGCCCCTCATAAAGCAGCTGACCTGTGTTACGTGTCACAACGGGAGCCAAAGAGTTCATCGGCTTCACAACTATCATAAAAGCGAAGGGGTCTGAGATTGCCCCATCTGTGTCCATCACCTCAAACTCAAGCTGGAAAATCCTCTCGGTGTCTGAGTCCAGGGAGGGGGGCTTGTAAGCAATTTTCAGATCACGCAAGTCTCTCTGGTAGAAGGATGTGATGGGAAGGTTTCTGTCATCAGTGCTGACTATGTAGCCCTCCTCATAAGATAAGGGAGAGGTGATGTTGAAAATAAGCTCACCTGGGTCTGACTCTGCATCTTCAGCAGCAAGCATATCAGGGGTGAGGGCAGTCATGACAAACTGGCTGACCTCCATCATCATCATGGACACAAAGCTGGGTTTGGGGGGAGTGTTTTCTTCACCCTCTTTGATGCGAATCATAAGATGAAAATACTCCTGTTTCACAAGGTTGCCTTCTATGTCATGCAGCTCCACAACCATGGGAACATAGTCCCTGTTAGGGGACTTGCGTTCAAACGTGTGCTCATAGCGGATGCCGGCTTGAGTGAATTCGTCACAGTCCATCATTTTAGAAAGTTTACCTCCATCGATAAGTCTTCCGTATCTAGGCAAAGGGCTGCCGCCAGAAAGGGACGCCACTTCACATTTATGAGACTTCCTGTCATAAGTAAACTCTAAAATCTTTTTATCAATAGGATTACTGATCCCTTTGAGATTAGCAATAGTGAGAGGCATATTTTTGGTGAGTAACTCTAGCTGCGTAAAAAGTACTTCAACCTCCATCATAAACGGGATAATAACGGTTTCGGTTTGCGTGTCATACCTGAGCTGCATCCTCACTCTGTCTTTAGTTGGACTCCTAGAGCCGTAGTGGGAGTATGTCACATCACTTGGACCAAAATCACATGGAAACTTTTTGGGAGAGAGATGCCCCGGTCTCTGCGAGAGCGGATCATTATCCAGGACGGTGATGCTGCATCGATCTCCCGGCTGCGTCTGAATGACCAAATCGTTAATGGGATCGATGAAGACCGATCTCCCGAAAGGCACGCGTATTCCGTTGTTGGCCACCAAGATTGCATCTTCTGACAGTTCCGATCTCAGCGCGTAAAATAATCCAGAGCTGTCAGGCTGCGCGAAAACAATACCTGTTACCGAAAAACACAGGAGAAGTCTATGGAACATCTTGGCAACGGTTTTGATTCAGGTGATGTTGAATAATGCTCCGGTCTTTTTTTTTTTTTATAAGGAAGGATACAAATCCTCAAAGTGTTGGGAGTAAGCGCGATGCCTACACGGTGACTCCCATGTATCTAACCGTGCAGACCCTCGACATACTGTGCGAGAATAGCGCGCAGGAGTTTTAACTTCAGACACTCGAGAGCCTGCGTAAAATTGCTACCGCCCCTTTCTGCTCTTATTGGTGGGCTGTGAAGGTTTTCTGCTTCAGCCTTTTCACCAATAGGCAGTTGATCTGTCTTTCACAGAGAGGGCGGGCTCTACAAGATCAGATGAATTAAACTAATGTGATTCATTTCATGTGGTTCAAAGCTGAGTTTCCCTTACTATTTTTTCAAGATATAAAGTTATTTAATAACAACATTGCCTTGAAGAAAAATAGCCTTTTTAGGAATTGCACATGAGCCCAACAGATCATGTCATCTGTGGACATACAGACAAACTGATGAAATTAGGAGAAATATCAAATTTGTATCCTCAGGGCTGTAGAGTATTTTCAGTATTTTCCATGCTTTGTCGTGGTGTTTTTGATCATATAGAGTCATTTTAACTTACTAAGAGTAAATAAACAGGTAATTGTAAAAAAAAACTTGGTTAATAAATGAAGCAAATTAATAGACTAGCAGGCTAGCATTTATTGTTGCATATGTTAATTTGTTACTATTATGAATATTTCTTTTTCAGAAAAAAAAAACTCAGAAAATGAAGTTTGCTGGAGTGCTATCCAGTTAAGCCAAGAATTTATGTCAGTATTTTGTACATCCTGGAATTTCTTGAGTACAATATTGATATCAACAAAAGCCTTAGAGGTTAAACATGTTTCTAAGTAAGCCTCCAATATCTCCCTAATAAAATACATGTTAGATATAACACTTATACCTAAGTAAAGAGACAAGCTTGTTGCTGTATTACTATTACTGTTTCTCTGTCCCTTTTCACTTGCTCTAATGCCGCACCTTAAGCAAAATGTGAAGGGGTAGGTTTCTCATTTTTAATTCATGAATGCATTTATACATTTATTTAATTTTCTGTTTATATTGTGTTGAATAGTCCATTGCACATGGGCCTTGAAACATGTTGACCTCCCTGGAAGCAAGAAAAAGAAACAGTGAAAACTCTGCATTGATCAGCAAGCAAGAGAATGACCATGTTCATGTCAGTCTAGATTAGTAAACTACAGCATAATGAAAAAAACATCCAAAAATATTGCCACAAGCAGTAGTGTGAAATACACATTCAGCTGTAAGGAACTAAAAAATTGCAATTTTTTTCTGAAGAAGAGCACAGTCATCTTGCTAGACCTTGGGACAACCAAGGGGACCTAAGGGGAGCAATTGTACAGCAAGTTGAAACAACTGTCAAAGCTAAATCAAAAGAGAATAAAGCCACTTCTTTGTCACTGTTCGGCTGATTTTATGATGTGATTAGTCATCTGTCACTTTTGCATAAGTATATTTATTTTATCAAACTAAATTAAGTCAGAACATTAGTCACTTTGGTAAAGTGTTCAGGAACACAGCTGAAGACATGATTCTTTTCATGACAAACTTTTGAATGGTAGTGTCCAGCTGATGTATTTTGTTTGTCACAATGAAAATGGCTGCAAGTTTCAAACACTAATGTTTTAATACTTCCCCACTGTTCTTGCAAATGTGGCAGCCGTGAGTCGTAATAAGCCTGAACTTGAGAAATACGGCTTATAACTACATTTTGGTCTTGACTCTCCAACACCCGCCTTTAAAATGTCATGAGATTAGAGGGTTTCTAGTACCTTGTTATTTAAAAGTACACGACACCCACAGCTTTTCCAGCTGTCCTGCGCTTTATATGTGTTGGAACATTCTTCTTGTGGCTTTACATGAGAGAAACTCAGATACTGTACTTGCATATTAGATCTGAACTTTTAAGCATTTGGAGTGACTTGACTACTAGACTGCTGAGACACACAGAGAGATATACTGTAACAAACAAAGGAGGGATGTTAAGATCTTTATAAGTCAGACAAAATCAGAGATTAACAAACAGCTACAACATATAACATTCCCACAAAAAAAAAACAGAAATGAGTCTATATTCCGATACAATAAGTACCTATCTATTATTTTGGTTCTGTGCATGTCTAGTGTTTTACAAACCTTTGTTCTGTTCCCATCTGACTAATTAGCATCAAAACTCCAACTCATCCCTGCAGCTCGTCTCTATCACCAACCAAGCATTCTGAAAGTTTTGGAAAGTCCAGCGTCAGATTAATGACATATGCATGCAGTACTGGATGCGGGGTTCCTTCAACACAGCAGCTGCTCTGTTATGATAAGACCACACATGGTGATTTTTGGGGGTTTGAGCCTGCATGGGAATGTGAAATATTCAAAACTGTCAGGTAATAGGACAGTAACAAGCTTAGGTCCTCATCCAATTGTTGCATTAGCATAAAATCACAAAAACATTGCCTGCTTATAAACACTAATTTAATTTGAATATTTTGTGATGAGCTGGGCTCATATTCAGCATTAAATGAATATTCACTAATGTAGTTCACATTCAGCAACAGGCTCACACCAGAGCACATTCATTTAAATCAGTTTATGCAATTTATGTTGGTCAACATGAAAATTCTTATTGTTAATGTAGGCAACAAATGATGTTGTTACTAGAGGAAGTGCATATTAAAAAGATAAAGAAAAAAGTTCAAAAATAACAGCAAACAAAACTGCTAACAAGATTCACACTGTGCTGTGCTGAGGAAATTTGGAGGAAGTTTGTAGACACATACCACCCACACAACCCTGTCCCATTAGAATCGAGAGGAGTTTCAGTCTGTGATGCTGTTACAAAGCTGAGTGTGATGATATACAGGAGGTTTTTTCTGAGGACATTTTCAGTCTCTGGCAAGTTGTGCTTTTGCACCTTCGTTCTACTGGTTTGAATTTTTAAAATCATGCTTGGCACAATTCTTAAATAAATTATCCATAACTTGAGTAAATAACATACGTTATGCAAGATTATTCATACACTAAATATATTTAAGGAACAGAACTTCTCAGGAAATCTATGCATACAAACAGTAATGGAAATAAGACAATTGCCTTTTAGGATTCTAAGACTAAAAATAAGGCTCATGGCAGCAAAACATGTAAATTACAAAATAAACACATTTTCATTTTTGATACGTGTTAAAGTACAACCTGTTTTTAATGCGTTAAATTTACTTGTAGAGTAATACTACTTGTGCTATCAGCACTTATGTGTAGTTTTACTCAAGTAAATGATCTGAAAACTTCCTCCTGCATATACATCACACAGCTGTTACTGTCATGCTTGTAAGACTCAACATTAATGAAAGAAGAGGGCTTCCTGTCACTCACAGCTGTGTCTTCACTATCTCCGTAACCACAGAGAACCTGTTGCTTCTCGAGACACATCACACATAAAAGCAGTGGCTTGACATTCAAAACCACTGATTTGACCTCACTACAGAGCCAACCTGCAATTACTGTTTGTTTGGGTCAGCTGAAAGTGTAATGGGAATCTCCATTGCACACACACAAGAACATATCTTCGCATACAGAGCCACGTCTGGTCTGTCTTTGTTCTCACTTTACAGATGGGAAAATACAGGCATTCAAAGGACACACCAGGAGCTGTGTACTCCAAAAAGACATCTCGGCACCACTGCTGCTCTATAATCACCAGCACAATGAATGTGTGAGTTTACACAAAAAGTCTGGTGAGAATGTTGATTTCTGTGTCTCACACACTCGTTTACACATGATGACAATGCTCCTGATGGCTTTTGCCTTTCAGTTAAAGAACTAAAGTTATGGCTGCAAATTAGAGGAAAATTGAGTAAATATACATTGTACTTTTGGCAGTATTTTCAAATGAATTGCATCAGAATTGTGAGCAAACCTCGCAGCTTTCTGGCTTTCTCTCAGGACTATCGCAGGCTTTTACAGTACCTGAAATGCAGAACAATCTCTGAACTAAACTGCAAGACTTTAATGACTTGTTTACAGCTCGTGTGTGATTTTTAAGGCTGGTTGGGTTTGTGACATGCCCCCTACTGAGCATATTTTCTCTATTTCATGTGATTTCACAGAGGTGATGAGACTAATAAGGGACAAGCCTGTCACACTCCATCACACATAAGACGAAGCACTCAGCCCTCAGCCTACAGGCAGTGTCAGTTTGCAGTTGTTATTGTCAGCTCTTGTGATTTGTGAAGGTTACAATCCTTTACAGCATTTTCTTGTTACTGTGAATGGTGATATGGAAAAGAGAAGACATTAAGAAGAGAAGGGACTTTTTAAACTGATGGAACTTTCTTAGAAATAATTGTTTAAGCAAAAACCCTGGAGCATAATTATGCATAAGAACAGGAGACTCAAAAAGAAGAATCAATTAAACTGTTTAAACTTCTGAGATTGAGCATCAACAACAAAAGATTTTAGTTTTGAAAGATAAAGGGGAAAAAATGCCCCAGTTTACTCTGAATTCGAGTAAAGAAGTTTATTTAAATGCAATCATGTTTCCATCTGAATAAAAGAAATGGTTTTGTTTCAGTTTTTATAGGCTACTGCTCTCTGGTGGTGGAGAGCAGCCGCATCAGCGTTCCAGCTCATGAGTTAAGTGCTAAAGGTTGTCAAGTATTGCTGACATTCGTCAACTTGCACCACCAGCAAAATGAGACTAATGAAACAAAGGATTCAATATAAAAGCTCAAGAATTCCCTGCTGGTTTTCTCAGGCTGTTGTGTAAAAGATGACCAATCATGACATTAAAGTTTGGTAAAACAGAGTGGTGCACAGAACCACACTTAAATTATGCACAGAAACTTTGTGGCGATGAAGACAAGCTTAAAAAGAGAGAGAGAGTTAGAACCAGAACAGACAGTGCAGCTGCTCTGAAGGTTAGCAGCCTTCTGTGTGATAGCCATTCCTCTGTTCCAATGAGCTATTTGTTGTCCACCAGCACTTACTTTATACACAGATACACACACACTGCCCGAACATCTAAGTTACTGAAGAAAATAATCATCTGCTTTTTCTTCTATTAGTTGCAGTAGGTCACTGTAACTGTGTGACATACTCACCTGTATGACAGTTCAACTTTCACTTCTCACTGTGCACAGTGGAGTAACACAAAGTGTAACGTGGGGAGCTTATAAAACAAAAGATATAATCAATAAAAGAATCATCTATACACAATACAGTGCTGCCTAAAATGTGCTTAAAAAAACACATTTTTTATTTTATTGTTAATGATTTAAACCTGTCTGAGTTTAACTCCACACTCAAACAAAAAACAAAAAGCAGAGTAACTGCAGGGTGTCCTACCTACTGTAACTAATAGACTATCCCAGCTTCCTACCTCAGACACTTGCTGACAGAAGACTAAAGCTTTAGAATCAGTAACCTAATAAAGGATATTCGAGGAAATCAGGATTTAGCCAATCAAAATCCTTCAATTTCCACAAAGCAACTAGATATTGTCTTTAATCAAACCACTTTACCTCCAAAACAGCAACTTCTTTCAACTCCCACACCAGTACACCATGCAGACCCTTTTTCAAAAATTGAAGTCTCAAGTCAGAGCAAAGATAATTTTGATGACACCATCAGTTTTATTCTTTTCACAGACTTTAGAGAACTCCCTCCAGGACCACAGAAGTCATTATAGAAATGTTTTTGGTTCACAGGCTTAACGCTACCTCTGTTATACGTTGTAAGATTGTAATATCAACACTCCCTTTTTGAGGCTGTGCAAGTCGTAAAATATTTGCAATATATAATCTCTAGGCTACATGAAATAACTCAGTTTGTGGTCTTGTGCCTCGAAAAAGCTTTTTGATGTCAGTCATACCTATTATTATTGTTATTATTGTTATTAGTCATAGCATAGTATTTGATGTACTATAATCACTGTAATCATTACATCACATACAACATATCATTATGCACTTATAAATGACTCACTCTCTAGAAGACTAATCCACAGCCACACAGGTAGATCTGTTAGAAGGACAGTGGTGCTTTGAACTAAGCACTAACTTCAATATGTTTACACTGTGCTGGTACACTGGCATCATGTTTAGCATGTTCACCATCTATGTTGAGTATTTCAGAATACTGCCTAATCATCAGTAACATTATCATCATCAGCATCTAGGAAGATAATGAAATGACATTATTTTTTAATGTTGGCTTGGTGGTGGTGGTTAATGAACCAATATGATTACAACTCATTCTGAGATAACATGAATTAAACATTCATATTTCATGTTGTATAAATTGCACATTCATATTTCTCCCAGGTATCACTGTAAAATCCTTTAGCAATCCTTCAGCAAACATAGTTTCAATATAACACAGCTGTTAATCTACTGGCAGTGCTGGTTGGGACATTTAGGATCGGATCCATAGTCTGGGGACTGAATTTCCAATCCACTCAGTAGTTGCCAAAGTATACAGCATAACAACTTGTGTCAACAAGACTAAATGAGCTTCTGCTGGAAATTGGCTTGCCCTTTCTGTTTTGACCAAGCTTCATGGATATAGCACAAATAAGATAAACTCAGCCTGTGGTTGTTGTGTCCTTAAAATACACTTCCAAGCATTTTATTATACTTCCCAAGCCCTCTATACACATTGGTGCAGAAAATTGGTGTAGCAAGAGAACAGATACAAAGAAAGAGGGGATTATAAAAGATTAGGTCCCAGGCTGCCTCAAGAGATTAAGAGGACCACTTAACTATTAGGAGAAAAACTGTTTAGTGAAGCAACTTTTACATTTTTTGTTTCTCTTTTGATATGGGAACATAGTGCAAATGCTGTAAAGGCACAGCTCAGTCTGTTTTTTAATTGTGGCCTACAGATATTGTTATGGATCATAGCATCTGTAATGTGAAAAGTGTAGCTCAGGTCACTTGTCTTACTGATTAATATAGTATAAATATAATATAATATACATTGTTCTATAACATGCCACTGCTTCTTATTCCTTAAGGTCACTTAATGGGTAATTGCAGCAAAGGTGAACAATCTACATACCCAAACAGGCTATCAAACATAGCAGTGGCCAAGAAGGAGAGAGGTTTTAATACACAGAAGGTATTTTTTATATAATCATGAAATAGGAGATTGATGAGTCATCTTTTGGATATGAATATAATATATTATTTTGCAACGAAAGAGCATGTGAGTGAATTATTTTTTCTATGAACATATGTCAGATGTTAAATGTCACTTTAGTCATACATTCTTTGCATGTAAAGAGAAAAACAACCTGTGGGTTGATTTGGCAAGAATCAGTGCTAGGTGGTTGTACTGTGTGGGAACGGACCAGCCTGTCTCTCAAACTGCAAGAATACTTAAAATGACTATGGAGGCACAGAGCTGGTGTTATTCAGAGGTGGGTCACTTTATTTCAGTGTTTCAGGATAATTTGTTCCACTTTACCTGGTAATCAAGGGTATTCAGTGGAGAAGGTAATCTTTGTGGAGGTGGTGGTCCTAGTTTGTGTGTGCGTGCATGTGTTAAAATGGTTTCCATATCACTGTAAAGGGCTCTCTGACAGATGGAAGAGATGCATACTGTGGGGTATTCCCTTTGTGGGAAGTGATTTCTCATTTCAGCAGTGTTACCTTAAACTTGGTACAACTGGAAAATTATAACAGATGCTGTTAGCTGTTTTAGCTGATTGCTATTTGCAAGATAGTATTGCTATCTTTTAGACCAATGTTTTATGAACAGGTTTGAAAATGAAATCCTCTTCCTATAAACCCATAGTTACAAAAGCATAAGATGGGTCAAAGGTGGTCTTCATAACTATATGAATGAGTTTGTGAGTAACCATCTGCTTGAACAAATATCATCTTAATAGATGATAGCAGTGGTAAAACAACAGAGAGTAAAATTAATAGTAGTAATGGATTATTTAGCAGATTTAAACGCTTTAGGGAGACAATAAGGACGTGTTTCAATGAATATATTAAAACCTGGTCTCTGTATGTTTTAATATTTGAAGACAGAAAGAGCTAGTCTATTTTAAAGCCAATTTATTTATATTTGCTCTATGATTCAGATGTATCTTCCTCTCAGCAGGAGTTTGTGCAGCGTTTCATTCTTATTGTTGAATCAGAGAAAATCTGCAGCATGTATAAATATGCTTGTGCCTAATTATCTAAACTCCATTGAGAATAATTAGCTGAACATAAATGAGAAAAATCCTACAATTTTTATGCTTCTCTGTGGGAGTTTCATCCAGCTGCCATGTTAATGTTGAGACAGAAGGGGGCAGAATTAGGTCATTAGTATAATTAAATATATTTAATGTGGACTTCAAATAGCTTTTTGTTAGTGTCCCTAAAGTGTGATAGCAACTGGGTGTGTATGTAGGTGACACCGCACACACCTGCATATACACAGAACAAAGTGAAAATTGCAGTCAAAGAGGGGGTTGTTTCCATTCACTGGTTCCTCATTTATTTATTTGGCTCACTGATCTGTGGCCTCACCACTAGTCTTATCTATGCAGTGTCTGTGGAGGACCAGTAGATCTCATTTTAGATAGGTTGTTCTTAATGGGAGGCAGTGGGGGCCAGTGGTGCATTTAACAATTTGGGGGCCCAGGACACCGGCATGGGACCCACTGCACCCGTTGCTCTCCATGTTTTTCAATCTTTATTTAAAAAAGCCAGGACCTAGTTAACTTTTCTCCACTATCCTTAAGTAACTGGGTTACAGTATTCAAGTATGATTTTCCCCAGGTAGATGTCACCCAGGTAGATGTCACCCAGAGAACATTGATAACTGTGGCATGTAAATGTGTAACCCGGTTTAAATTATTACACAGACCACAATGGTACCTCATTTTTAAATCAACTCTGCCTCAAGACAAACTATAACTAAAACTAACACAAAGTGTTCTGCAGATGTCTAAATAAGTATCTTTTCCCATGTATTTCTTTCAGTCAGTGCTGGTGCACTTTCAGCTCCCTGACACTGCCTAATCAAAAAACACTCAAAAAAAAAAAAAAAAAAAAAAAAAAAACACAGGAAAGAGG
>OMLM01000755.1:41467-61542 GCA_900302695.1 Helostoma temminkii | reverse complement strand
AAAAAGTATGTGAACCCTTTGGGATTATGTGGAGTTTTGCATGAATTGGTCATAAAATGTGCTCTGATCATCATCTAAGTCACAACAATAGAAAAACACAGTCTGCTTAAAATAATACTACACAAACATATGTTTTTATTGAACATAACATGTAAACATTCACAGTGCAGGGTGTAAAAAGTATGTGAACCTTTGGACTTAATAACTGGTTGACCCTCCTTTAACCTCAACCAAACGTTTCCTGTAGTTGCAGATCAGACCTGCACAACGATCTGGAGTAATTTTGGACCACTTCTCTTCACGAAACTGTTTCAGTGTAGCAATATTCTTGGGATGTCTGGTGTGAATCGCTCTCTTAAGGTCATGCCACAGCATTTCAATCGGGTTGAGGTCAGGACTCTGACTGGGCCACTCCAGAAGGCGTATTTTGTTCTGTTGAAGCCATTCTTTTGTTGAATTACTTGTATGCTTTGGGTCATTGTCCTGTTGCATCACCCATCCTCTGCGGAGCTTCAGTTGGCGGACAGATGGTCTTACGTTTTCCTGCAAAATGTCTTGATAAACTCTGAAATTCATTTTTCCATTAATGACAACAATCCGTCCAGGCCCTGAGGCAGCAAAGCAGCCCCAAACCATGATGCTCCCTCCGCCATGTTTTACAGTGGGGATGAGGTTTTGATGTTGGTGTGCTGTGCTTTTTTTTCTCCACACATAGTATTTTTTTGGTTTCATCTGTCCACAGAATATTTTGCCAGTAGTGCTGTGGAACATCCAGGTGCTCTTTTGCAAACTTCAAACGTGCTGCAATATTTTTTTTGGACAGCAATGGCTTCCTCCGTGGTGTCCTCCCATGTACTCCATTCTTGTTTAATGTTTTCCTTATTGTAGATGTGTCAACAAAAATGTTAGCATGTGCCAGAGATTTCTGTAAGTCTTTAGCTGACACTCTAGGATTCTTCTTTACCTCATTAAGCATTCTGCGCTGTGCTCTTGCAGTCATCTTTACAGGACGACCACGCCTAGGGAGAGTAGCAACAGTGCTGAACTTTCTCCATTTGTAGACAGTCTGTCTTACCATGGACACATGAACATCAAGGCTTTTGGAGATACTTTTGTAACCCTTTCCAGCTTCATGCAAGTCAACAATTCTTGATCGTAGGCTTCTAAGAGCTCTTTTCTGCGAGGCATGGTTCACATCAGGCAGTGCTTCTTGAAACCAGTAAACCAAACTGGTGTGTGTTTTTAAAGGGCAGGACAGCTTTCAGCAACACATCCAATATCATCACACTGATTGGACTCAAGCTTGGCTCACTCTTGGCTCCAATTAGCTCTTGGAGAAGTCATTAGACTAGGGGTGCACATACGTTTTCCACCCTGCACTGTGAATGTTTACATGTCATGTTCAATAAAAACATGAAAACATATGATGTTTGTGTAGTATTATTTTAAGCACACTGTGTTTTCTATTGTTGTGACTTAGATGAAGATCAGAGCACATTTTATGACCAATTCATGCAAAACTCCACGTAATCCCAAAGGGTTCACATACTTTTCTTGCAACTGTATGCCCTCTTTCCAATCTTTCTGCTGAGCTGGCTCTAGCTTTATAGTTAGCGGATAAATATGAAGGAGGTATTGCTCTTCTAATCTAACTCTTGGCAAGTGTAATCCCAGTGGTGTCAAAATATTCCTTTATCAGCATCAGAAAACATGGGGTGGATCCGTGGATTTACATTTGGATTATGAATTGTATGAAAGAATAACTCAGACACCCCATTGACTTCTGTCAAAAGTTGAACAACAAAATGCAGAAAATTAAAATACAAGCTTTCCTCTCAGTTTATTGCTGTGCTGAAATTGCCAAAACATCCTGTTCTGCCCTTGGGTGAAACAATCATTTGCATTTCATGACTTATATTTTAATGCAGACACAATGACTCTGTTACTCACAAACAAATTGGAATTAATCATGTAAATGAGTGGTACAAAAAGCATTTAACATGGAAAATGAAAGTGTTCGTCCACTTACCCTCTTTGTGGTGTGAACCGCAAATTATAAAAGAGAAAGCAAGATGACGTACTGTACAGGCCTTTGTGATGGTTAAATCCTAATACGACTAATGACAATGCTATTAAGCTGGTCTTTAACTCAGCAACTCTGTTTAGAACACAGATTTTTATCTTTCCACAAACATGGCAAAATGCATGGATTATGCCTTTATTGTATAATTCAGAGTCATGCTCTCATATAAGTAATGGAACAATATGAATATTTCTCACCTTGCCGAAAGACCAGCCCAGCTCAATCTTATTCATGCCCCACAGCTCATGGATGTTCTCAGCCAGTTTGTCCCGAACCTTCTCCAAATGAGGTGGCATGACAATCTGAGGACAATGAGGATATTTATCAGCACATTTTTCTTATATATCATCATTACACACAAGTCTGTTCACTTACCTGGCTGGTTTCCACAGGTGTGGGGATGAAGGAGGCCTGTGACATGAACTGAGTGGTGCCCAACAGATCTCTGATTCCTTCCACGTCTCTCTTATACTCTTTCACCGGTTCCACCTTCATCTTCTCCTTTGGCAGCAGAGCCTCATAACACGGAGCGTAACTTGATGGAGGCAGAAACTTAAAGTCGCCATGTCTACCGCCCAACAGGAAACGCACCCTAATGAGATGAAGCATTGTTGTCTTGTTAACTGTACACGCAGAAGCGCAGGAGAAACAAAAGGTTCATTACTATGGGAAGAGTCTGCATGTACTGTACACACCGAATTGTATATTTAACATGTTTAAGTGTTAATCAGACAGATATTAATGAAAAAGCAGCCACTGAAAAGAGAAGCAACCATGCGTCTAAACATAACTACTTTTCTTCCTGTTAATCCACTTCAATCAGTTCCAGCCTCTGCCTCTGCTCTAGGACACTTTTAGCTCTGAGAGAGAAAAATGCGTCAAGGCATCAGTGTGACGAGTCTCTCCTGACACTGCCAAAAATAGTTACACAAGTAGTTGTAGTGACACAATCAAGCCCATTCTGAGCCAACGACTTCTGAGAAGAGAACATGTGTGCCTGTCATTTTCTGACATCTCCTCAGTGATGTTCACCCTGTTCACTAGGTCAGAGTCAAGGGAGGTGTTTTACTGACCCAAAAGTGTTTATTGGGTTGTTATATTAAATACTAAACATAAACTGTGATTATACCTAAGAACAGATTAAATTTAGGCTCATGTATACATTGCATGTTGGTTTGGTCAAATACGTTGTCTTAATAAGTTGTATAAAGTAATGCTTTTAGCTATTCTGTGGCGACCTCGACAACAGGATAACCCAAAAAAAAATAATTTATATTGTTGATGTGCAACTGCAGATACTACATGATGTTTACAGGATCAGATGAATAAATTAAGCAGGTAAAGAGTCAAAATGGCTGCTCAACTGTACAGCTGAAATTTTTTACTGAGCGTGTATATAGTACATTATACAAAACACAGACAGTTTGGGGAGAACAACAACACCTGTTAACATCTCTCGATGAAATTAAATAAATTCACTTTATGATAGTGCACATGACCAAATGAAATCAAACAAATCTCTTGGTGTCAAGTGTCTAGGCTTTAAAGAGTCAGACTTGTTAATGCAAAATGCTGCTTTGCTTTACGAAGTCAGAGTCAATAATGGAATCATGGAAAAACCGCTAGAGCCTGAAATTTAATTTTAAAGTCTTGTCGATCACCTGTGGTCACTATGGTAACAGATGAGACTATGAGCCCAGCCTATTTTATGTATATCCAACATCACAGCCTTTAGGATTAAAGAGTAGGTGGATTTCCTGCAGGTAGTGTTCGTGTCAGTGTAGGTGTATATGCAAATATTATACACATATACATACATATATATATAGTTCATCAAGGAGTCTGTCCATCTCAGACAATACACATAAGAAACAAGCACTTACTTGACTCCGGCTGAGAAGCTGACAACCGGAAAGAAGAGTCCGTCCGTGTTAAAATTTTCAAACATGCCCTGGACAGGCTGTCCATTGATCCTGAAAGAGATACTGGGTGCTCCGAGGTCCAGACAACAGCTCACCACATCCTCTGAGGTCAATATGTGCTGGTTCATGGATGCAACAGCCCGCGGGATACGTCCTGTTCAGGACACACACACAGACAATGATGTGAAATATGACCCAGTGAGTGATGCTGGCACAGAGGATGCCTCTCTTGCATATGCACAAGTGTACATAATTACACACACTCTGGGTAAGAAGATCAGTCCTGCAGGTAACTGATTCCGTCTAGACACACTCTGGCTGTAGCCCAGTGTTACCATTCATCTTTAAGACTAATTATGAACTCAGCTATACACACAAATACTGGATTTTCCTCCTCACACTGACCTGACCAAAGGTGGAGTCCATCAAAGCCAAATGAATAAAGGTCATCCCCGACTCCGTTGCCACCCCAGCCCTCTCCTCCTCCTGGGTAGGGTGCATAGCCTTTACTGTTAGCCCAGCCTACTCTGAGGTGGGAGGGTTCGCTGGTTACAAAGTGGTCCACCTGGTCGATCATCAGTTCATAGTACCACTTCTTATACTGAGCTGAGCCCTCACTGACACCAAGGAATATATTCGGCCTCATACTGGCAATGGAGTGAAACATGAAATCATTAGACGATTATATTTTTTGTTAAAACTAATAAAAAAACTGCCCTTAATATAATTTAATTTCATTTTAATGTATTTGGTTTGAGAATTTGTTAAAAAGGCAGCACACTAGTTCACTACTAACAAAAAATAAACTCATACATTTAAAAACAATGGCAGACACTAACTGTGAAACAAACACTGTACACAAATCATTTAAAAAGTACTGCTCTTGATTTGCCTGTACTGACTAGGACTATGGTGATGCAATAGTTAAATAATATCTAATTCATTAATGATGCAACCCACTTAAGAATATATTAGCAGTTACAGGAACTCATCTTGTACACCCATTGCAGACCAGTAATTTAATCCCGGGTCTATTAATCCCTACAGTACATCCCCACTTTACGTATTGCTTTTTGAAGTGCGTATTTAAAGTTTCAAATAATTACATAATATTTAAATAAAACCTTAAATATAAAAGAGAATATTCAAGAAACATGACGTTAAAAGGAGATGTTATGTGTGGATGGATTTCTAACCTCTGGACATCATTGACCAGCTGTGTTTGCAGCAGCAGATCTCTCTTGGGCAGTAAATGATCACAGATAAGGTTCTGATTAGCTCGCACAGCGACGCCATTACATACACACAGAGAGCAGAGCACATCCAGAATCTAAAAAAGAAAGTGGATGCAACAGAGAGAAAATTAGCAATGATATAAAGAAAGAGAAAACAACAGATTCCCAATAAGTGACACTGCTGACTTCAATTTTCCTATTACAAACTGGAAATGAATCCTCACTGTACGTTTCCAGAAATTACTAATTATCTTTGTCCCTAATCGCTGTCTAGGTTGCTGCTCTAGGATAAGCGTCTTTTCATGCATCCACTGCCTAATTATTCTGAGATGCTTATTGGGGGCAAAAACATGTCCAATAATATCACTTTGATGTTAGTTTAACAAAGCCATTGAATTAAATGGGTTGAGAATCTCAGCCAAGGGTGACAAGCCAGAGAACCATCGTTTTATCACTGGCCCTTTACTGCTGCTTCCCCAGCAAAACAAAATATTCAGGCTGATTTATGACCTGGTCCAGAGGACTGCCTACTACTGATCTCATTTTGCTGTTAAACAGATTGATTTATGATGAGGACACACTGGATCCAAGCCTAGAGGAAGCTTCTGTCAAAGATGGAAGCTTGTATGCTTGTAGAAGACAAACGCAATGGATTAGTGGCTAAAAAGAAAATTGGTGACAATGAGGCCTAAAAGTTATTAAACTGTTATTGAAATGTGTTAATTCAGTGACTGTTTTGGTAAGCCTAAAAGAATTAGAGATGACTGGGCGCAGGATAAACACTTTCGCTTTCTGTGCTTTCTTGCTTGGCTAAAAATCATTTGAAATTTTATATTAATATGCAGGCGGCAGCTCGTTAGGTTAGCTTGACACAAAGTCAGGAAATAAGGTGAATTGACTCGCCTGTCTAAATTAGTTATCAAAACCTACAGAGCAGCAGCCGATCTAACGCTAATTAACACTTTATATTTCCTTTGTTTAATCTGTACAAAAACCAAAGGGATAAACAATAATTTTATGGTGGGTTATGTACTAGATTATTTCTTGTCCTGGTGCAAGGAAGAAATTGTCAGTCCCAACTCAAATGTAGCTAGCAGTTGTCAGATTATGTTACCTTTGGACAGAGGCTTTCTTCTGAGTCTTAGTGCAAAAATAATTGCTAGGCCTACTCTACATTTATACTTTACATGCAAGGTATACTGTAGATCTTCTCATCTGACTCACAGGAAGAAACATTTCCCAAAATGTCAAACAATTTCTTTAAAAACTGATATTATTGCTTTATAATGTAATTCTAATTTGTTTCTATTTATTATACTGTATTTGTAGCATGTGAGCGTAGGGTCATCTCCTTCACCAACCACATTTTAAATCACAAATAAATGTGTCATTATATTTTAATATTATCCCACGCACTACATGTTAACATTCAGTTCTATTAGCGCTCCATGCTGCTCACCTTGTGGTTGCGTCCGTGCTTGTAGAGCAGTGATATGATGGACTTGATGTGTCCTCTCTGAATGATGTTCAGGGCCTCAGGGCTCTCAATTAGAATGCAGTGCAGAACTTCCAGGATGCCTGTTCGGCCGCAAATTCATCAATTAGTCAACACCCGCAGAAGAGAAAGACACGCCAGAGGACACCCGCCAAAGACACACCCAGTCCACACAGCTCAACAAGAAACACTCAGTCCCCTTCTTTACTATACATTTTAAAAAGTAGCTATATATTTTTTGTGAAGCAGTATCATCTTTTCACAGAGTTCAAGACTCCCTGTTGAAGAGCTGCTGCTGAGGATATATTGTATGGATAGCTTTGTGTCTCTTTGACAGGAAAAATTCAGCGTTTGATGTTTCACAGAAAGCTCAGTGTGTGAGAGTGATAACAGTAATACCTGAAGAAGACTCAAGTCTCTCCAGCTTGCTAACCAGCCAGTCCAAGTTTTTGGAGAACTGGGTGCAGTTGTTCCTGTTCCCTCGGATTAATGCCGCTGCAGTGCACAAGGAAAATGTGCATGACTCAAATTTCATAGCAGCAGTAGCCAGTGCATTTGTAAAAAAACACGTTACATGTCAATTGTGGACACCTTAAATGCAAACCTAAAGCCAACAAAATGTGCAAACTCCATTTGACACCCTTATACGTATCAATTTAGAAGAATGACTAAGACAGGGGGAGGGAATAACACAAGGAGAGAGAACACACAAACATGCAGATAAACACACCCACATATGTCCTAGCAAAAAAAGACAGGGTCACCAAGGCAGACAGACAGGGATGAAAGGAGGGAGGCATCACAAATCCACTTAGCACTGCACCGGAGCAGGTGTATGGAGGAGGGAACGGGGGATGAGAGCGACGTGGCTGGAACACTAATATGAGCCAGGAGGTGAAATCAGTGTAAATAACAGTGTGAAGGACACACTTGGAGGGTAGAGGGGCTTCAGTGTGGCAGAATGCCTGCTCACAATTCTGCTCACAAAGACAGCAAGGGAAGGGAATGTTCAAGTCAAACATGGTATTTATCAGATAGAAGACAGCAGAACAGACAGGGAAGAGTATATATAAAATTTTCCCTGACTGGTTCATCTACAGTATCTGACAGACCATATGTTATCAGTACAAGAGGTTAAAGCAAATTTTTGAGAGGCAGGACTGATGACATTGTGCTATGAGAACACAAAGAGCTCAGCAAGAACGAGTAAATAAAACAGAAAAATTGCAATGATGAGAATCAACATTCAACAGTCAAAAAGTAATCTGACCAGTAGGGGATGCCCAAAAGTTTTCTTTTTGGGCTGCTGCCCGGGAAAGCTCTTTTGTTTGCAGTGGGCCACGAGCCACAACAATGAAAGAATGTGTATCAGCATGACTGAGTATTAAAGACAGGGTATTTATTTACACTGTGGTCCAATAAAAAACAAGACACTACACAAGTCACCGTAACTTCAACAAATGCTCAACCTTATTAAAAATTATTTTACTGTCAGAATGGTATACAAATAGTCTTTTTCTTTGTCTTTTACTGATGATGTATTATTGACTAATGATTAAATGTGTCAGTGTGTGTTATGGATCTCCAATTTTGCGCAGTTTAAATTCTGGAAACCACCAAATTCCTTCAATATGAATTCTTCATCGCATTGCACTTACACAACACAAAAGTTAAACAATTACTCTCATCTCTGTCAGCGATTACACAAGGGAACCGGGTTTCATGTGTGATGGTAGATTCATGTGTGTGTGGCAGACCAGCTTCTTACCCAGCAGCTCATACAGCAGGTTGAGAATGTCTTTCCAGGCTGCTCCAGCCTCAGATCCAGCACATTCCCCAAAGTGGGCTGCACTGTTGTATACGTTCAGGCGGTCGATACAGTGGGACACCAGAGTCAGCATGCCCTTAGATATGCACAGTATCCAATACATGAACATGATATTAGTACATGTCCCACATTTTGTATGTTAACATTGAATTATATCTTGTATTAATGCCAAGCCTCCATTTGTATGACAGCATAATTTCTGCAGTATTCAATTAGCTGACCATTGTGAATGCAGGCCTATGACTCTCTCTTTTCCCATTTGGTGTTTGTGTTGTAGTGATTTATACTACAGAGAAATATCTATACTGATCAGAAATGCTAAATGTAGAGCGCCATAACACAAAATGGAAACTTCTGATGATTTATAACACCAGAAAAATCACGAGTCAGCTTTCTACAGTGACAAATTGACCTTTTAAACATAATATATTATGACCAGGACAGAGATGTGCAATTTCTGGTGTTACACAGACACAGAGGTGGAAAAAAAAAGAAAGAACTGCTCAAATAAGCACAATTTGCAAATCTTTAAGCCACTATATTTTATGATATTTAAAATAATTCACCAATATTCCACTGGATTCACATTAACCTATGTCGGCTTGAAGATAAGGTGACACATGACTGTAGCCTGTTAACATTAAGAGTGTGGATATTTGGCATCAAAGGGCCGCATTCAGTAAAAGCAGTTGACAGTTTGTAATTGATAAAGGCCATTTAAGCCCCAGAGGTTTAGCAGAAAGCTTCACTGCACTTGTGCCAGTTGCAAGAAAAAGTATAACACCAAAAACTGCTCACTCCTTCAAATCCAAATACAAGATGGCATTGAAACACACCACAGAGAATTGTTTGCTTTTGCCTTTCACATTGCTTGCCTTTTGTTTGCCACTGCTCTTACTGGTATGCATTTGCTTACTGAAATTGCTTCAATACTTTAGTATTTTACTGCACTACAGAAAACTTGGCGGTGGCATTGACTGATATTTTATGGACTGTTTGCTTGCTATGATTTCCTGAACAGTGTAACTCACTTCCTGTTTGAATAGGTTCTGCCGATTCTTGAGTGAGCGCAGCTTAATTTGCTTCTCTTCGTGCTCCAGCTCAGCATCAGGGAGCTGGAAATAGGTGATGAGGTCATTGAGGGTTTGGAGGACCTCCTCGACAGGCAGAGTGACCAGTGCCCTATTCTTCACACCCAGACAATCCAGATCTCTAGTGGGGGTGGCGGAAAGGGAACAGAAATATCAACACTCACAAAAAAGCCCTTTTTCAGATGATGTATGTCTTCAGTTATAGTTTTCAAAATGTGCCCATTCACCACAGATGCATTTAACTTATACACTAACTGGGAAGCTGAGTGGATTTGAGGAGAAGCTGTGATGACTAACACGTTTAGCTTACAGGTTCAATCATGCCGAAATGCTGATTTCCGCTGGCTGGCTAAAAATAGCTCCAGTCATAAGTGTGGGAGGCGTGAGAGGAGATGTATGTGTCATAGCCATGGGAGAGGCAGACAGAGTCTCACATGTTGCTGCCATGAGTGCCCCAGAGCATGACCCAGGGGACAGCGGGCCGTTTGACAATAAATAATGGTAATGAATGCACTTACGTGCTCCACAGCTCCCTTTTTTAGAGTTGGCTGTGTGTTGATGTGACGCCGCCACAGTGTTTGCTATTTGGAAACGCATGACTGGACCACTCAGTGAGTTGTCTGGGGCTTTGGCATCCCACTCAGTTAAAACTCACAAGCCCAGAGCTTAACTCTCCAATGGGTGCGTTCACAATCTGGAGGGACGTTTTGTCACAATTGTGTGGATGATATGAGAGTCTGTGGGACTTCGAGATATCTGGTGTTTAGACTTCAGCTATAATTTGGTGATGTGGTGACACTGGGGACTCTGCTTTATCATCTCTATTAATTATCCTCTATCATCATTAGAGTGGTGCTTACATAACGTATACCAGTGACAGGACATTTTTCAGATTACCCTAATAAAGTGGCTCAAGACAAATGTGGACTGTTATTTGGTTTAATTGGGCAATTTGTGTAATCACATCACATCACTGTTTGTACCAATGAGTAATAGCAACATTTCTTTCAACATACCTGATGAATCGGTTAAAGAGTAGCGTAGTGTTGCGGATGATGCGTGCAGCGCGGGACTCTTCATGTTGACAGCGCTGGAGGGTCAGCCCATCATCCATGTGACCTTCAGAATGTAGGCATGCCTTAAGATGGCATGACAGGGAGAGGAAGACAAAGAGACGGCGATATGAGACGATGTAGAAAAAAGAGGAAAAGGACCAAAAAAGGAAGAGGAAACCATTTAAAGGGGAGAAAGTCTCCAGCTGCCCTCAGCCTGCACTGAGCCACAATGTCTGGAACACAGGTGCTGACACTACAGGCTATCTGGCTGTGTTTACATGGAGGACACATTGTCATGCACATTATCGCGCATACACCTCTATCATTTCTGCTGAAGAAGCCAAGGGACGAGGTTTATATTTAGTTGAGGCAGAGATACAAAGTAATAGACAATCATCCGAACCCAATCAACTCATTACCCTAAAAATAATTATCTACTCTGAGGAATCTCACTTATTTCTTCATTTAGTTTGGCTTTGTATACACTTTGCATTATAATTTGAAGACTGAATGGAGTGTGCTTTGTTTTTGTCTCCACTCACTCGTCTCTTGAGGGGACCCAGACGGGAAGATTTGACATCAGGTGCCTGGTAGGAGAGCCACAGTCCCGTGGCCACATGCATGATGAAGCAGAGCGAGTCCCCATATTTAATCTCCGCTACTCCCATGCCCTCAATGTCCCGCTTGGGGCTCTGCTCCAGCTTCTCCTGCACAGGCAAAGAGAAAAAGAAAACATAAAGGCTGTCATTGCATGAGCACACTAGCATAACAAAAATAGACATATTACATGCAGATTTGTTCTTAATCAAACCACCGACCAAATGTCAACTGCATCTGCTGTTTATGTCTCTATCAATCACAGTGAGATGCTTGTTCTTCGATTAAGATCAGACATGACTGCAACCAATAATCCATGTGATTTGTTCAGTAATAAATTACCTCAATTAAATTCTATATTATTACATATATCTATATTATAATGCATATTACATATTTTAAAGACACACTAGAAAGGTCATTACTTGGCTTACAATCACCGGCCATTTCTGGAAAATCCATTTCAACGAGAACGGTTATCTGAATGGTGGGCTTAGTCAGAGTGGGCGAATTAAGCTAAATTAACCTATATTGCGTAGTTTTCACCGCTCCAATAATTCTTGTAATTTTCATTGTCCCTGAAAAATTGTCATTTTGCAGTCCAAGGGTAGTGAGTGGTCACGTGTAAAGGTTTAGAGGTGATCATTTGAAACGTTTCAAGGTGGCATTTAATGATGAAGTATGTGGTGATGCCGTGTAAAACAGGTCACCTTGAAAAACAGCATAGACTTAGATACATCTTCATGTATGTCCATGTTCTTGTATATGTGTGTACTTGCCTTTGAGGCCCTGAAGCAGAAGGCTGTGGCAATCGTGTCTGACTTCTCACGGTCCTGCAGCACCAGCCCCCTGTCCTGAGTCAGGGCAAGGTAGTGACCTGTGGTCAGGTGACGCAATCTAAAAGGCTGTCCCCAGCGAATGTGGCTCCCACTCCAGCTGTCAAGGTGACAGCAATAAATTCAAATTAAGCATACAAGCAAAAAAGGAGAAAATGTTGCATTTCACGAGCCCTGGAAGCCTAATATCTGCTAATTAGCTGATCTAAACAGTGCTGCCAGCGGTTAATTATCTAATGTGCCACTAGGTGGCAAATAGCTAAAACATTTCTCTAATTATACACTGAACAAAACCAGGTCAAATACATAGCAGGCTTGTCAAATATGATATTTGTTGAAAAGAAGTGAAGTGGAAAAAGAAAGGAAAGGCTGCAGTTCTGGGATTCTGCTAAATAGCCCGGATCAAAAACTTGAAAAAAAAACAATAGAAAATTTACAGATAGAATTGAAAAGGAAAAAAGGACAAAGAGACAGACAGGCCAAAGAGCAGCATTAAATTATAGGAAAGACCAAGGAGGAAAGGACAAATGAACATAAACAGAAAAACAGAAGGCAGAAAGAAAAAGATGAGATGAAAAAGATGTTGAGATGAAATAGTAATAATAGTTTTAAATTTTAATAATAATGAAATATGAAGTGAGAGACAGAAATAGTAATATATAACAGATCGTGTGAAACACAACCCACCTGATACGGAGTGGTTCCAGTCTCCACAAGGACCTCGCTTTGGCACCGGCTTTACCCGTCTCATAGTTGACTATCCTAGGGATGCAAGAGAAGCATGAGTGGGTTGTCTGGCTGTGGATGCTTTAAACGTCTAGCTACCACTGATACTGTCAAGGTCATTCATTCTGGCTTAGAAGAACACCACCTGTTTACTCTCATTTGTCACACTGATATTCACTAGGAGGATGTTCAAGTGAGATACACAAACACATGCACACACTGAAACATGTGTTGTATTTACTCTGCTGACTACAGCATCACATCCTTCAAACAGACACACGCGCTCTCTGATAACTCACAGCTACACTGTCTATCACAGATATGGGTTACTGGGGCTAAAGATTAAAGAAACTGCTCATCACCTCCTCCTGACAGCTTGAAGTGAAGTTTAATCTGCCCTAGAAAAATGTAAAACCTCTAAAATCACGATCCTATTGTGGAATTTCAAGGACAAAGCAGGAGAAAAGCTAAAACTGGAAATGAATATCCAATCCCGCCTCCATATTTGCTGTGCTCTGATCTAAAAATAGACACTGTGTGTGTATGTGTGTGTGTGTGTGTGCCCGCCCAAGAGGAACACACATCTCCTGGCACCTGGCTAAGTATGTGTAGGCCTTGCCCGCTGTTTTGACCCACTTCAAGCACGGTGTGCCATTTCTCTGTGGCCTACCTTATTCGTGTTGGCACAAAGCAGTGAAACTACAGATAAAAATAGCACGGCTACCATTTTGGCTCCCTGGAGAGCTGACTGTTACACTTGTGTTTTTATCAAGCAAGGTGGAAGCTGAGGTACCATGGGTAACTTACAGGTCAGTAAGCCTCTCATGTTTTTATATGACCCCTAATTCTGCAGTGTAATCTAGTTTCTTATACTGTATGTTTGCCATAATTCATACCTCTGCTGCTCTTCACTCTGGTCTGATCCTGGGATGGTCACTACCTCATCGTGTCCATGAAACAGTCGCATCACGTGACCACCCAACAGGTAGCCTATTGGACAAGGAAGAACAAAAGATTTACATATGGTGATTTTAGGCATTTTATTTCCAATATGGCTTTGAATCACTGCAATTACAGAGATGTAATCTCAGTCGCCTAAAAACATAGGGAGGCACAGTCATGTTTTTTTAAAGTCCATGAGTAAGAAATGCAGATGCAGTTTTGACACAGTATTGTCTATTTAGGCATCAATAAGCACTGCCAAAAATATGCATATATTTTCAAACTAAAATTCCTTGGATGCTTCCGACAAATAGTTGAATGTGTTTTATGATAGAAACAGATACATTTATTTAATTTTGAGCAGATTAACGTAAAAGGGGCCTATTCCTTGTGGTTACACATTCAAATTCATCTGTCACACTATTTTATGTATAGACAGATAAATGTCTTATGTTTTATACATTTTTTAATTTTAATTTATGAACATGTTAACTTCACAAAATAGTGTTATCTTTGTAGTTTGGAGTGTTTCGTTCAGACGCTGTGGTGTCTGGGCCTTTGTGTGAATTCTCTACCTTCTTCAATGTTGCTGCCGGAGCAGATGGGATGGACATTCCACAGAGTTTGCATGAAGGAAGCATCCACCTGGGTGTTGCCATTGGAAATGGATAAGTGCTGCAGGAAACAAGGAAAGATTACATGCAGCATATTAATTTGTGTTAATCAATAACAGTGTGGCTAAACCATCAGTAGGTAAATGAAATTAAACAAATTAAAATAGATTATACATGAAATCAGGAGCTTTACTGGCTGACTCATTTTATTTGCATTGTTTTACTTTTTGGCTGTTAAATCTGTAAATAATCCATCAACTTAACTAAACACCATTAGACTGTGTGATGCTTTTTTTTACCGCTGTCTCTGTACAATACCAACTAAACAATTTAATGTTGGTGTCGGGGGTCGAGACAGCTGAGCCAAAGTGAAAAGCAACTTTTCATGCTGTGTTCAGCTACAGTTTGAGACTATGTGTACACATTGATCCAGCAGAAGACCCCAGTTTATCACTGAATATTGAGAGAATGCACACACAGATGCTCTGGAGAGGCATCTGTGTGCGCACACTAAAGCATTTTCCAGTGCAGCACTCAACTCTGTCCAAAAACAAATTTTGTAGCAGCTGTGCCCTGATCAGTCTCATCCCCAATCTATCTATAGCCCTTGGGTGCTCTGTATGTGACAGCAGGGACAGACAGAGTGACACTGGTGCCTCAAAGGCGATAGTGGTCATCTGGCCATGCTCCTGCCGCCAGGGAAAGTGGGTGTGGAGGGTTAACACCACCTGGCTGCTGTCACCAAAGTCATGGATCACAGGGAACATATTTCCTGGCATTTACATAGCACAGTTCTATGATGCTAAGCTCTAGGGGCAGGAGGTTCTGAAACTAAGCCTATTGCTGAAAAGGTCTGCTCAGAAGTGCAAAGGGGACATAATGATTATTAATGGCAGCAGGATGTGGGGCTGGGAAGGGTATGATAACAGGAGACAGCAATGCAAAATGGCAGCAGTCTAAAGAAATCATAATCCACAATCCACCATACCAGACATTTCCAGTGAAAATCTAATTTTGCTTAATGTTATTGTTGCTAGTGTCATCCAGAAGGATAAGGTTGTTTCCTTTGACGTTAAGCCTCCAGCAGGAGAGAGGTCATGGGAAGAGTACAGTATGTGTTAACAGGATTGGGATAATCTGAAATTTTGTCACATCAGGAAAAGCAGAGTAGGTGTTCTCTACTTCTATGTTATGCACATGCGCAAGACACAAATGCACACACACACTTTGGCTTTATGGATCAAGTGACAAACAAACTTACAAGGTATCGCTCTGAGGACACACTGACGAGGATGAGGTCATCACCGATGCGCACTTTCTCTCCTTCCGATCTCTGTTTGGAGGCAGGGTGTATCGTCCACCAACAGGCCTCACCTATAATGGTACACACGAACACATATTACTTTATGCAATGTACAATTTGCTTTTGTGAGATTTTGAGAGCACCCAGCTGTCACTGGCCACATGTCATCTGTAGTGGAATTCAAATCAATGTAACAAAGCTGAAATGAAAAAGTTTCTAATGTGTATGCATCATGGCAACAATTCTCATCTCAAGTCATACTAAGGCGACTGCTCATCTAATGCATTGTATGAATATTAATAATGGATATAAGAAGTGGGTCCTCATATCAGGATACCCGACAAATGTGCCAGAGAGATGTAATCAGCACTGACAAACACTACACTCTATGTCTGCAGCACTCTACAGGGAACATCAGCTGAAATGCTGAAAAGATGCACAGTAAAATCTGCTCATAAACAAATAGGGTGCGAACAGGGAGATATAGAGAGGCAGACAGAAGAACAAAGACAGCGACAATGAAAGAATAAAAAGAGGAAGATAAAAGCAAACTGAACTACAGCTTTTCTTTTACCTGTTGAGTCCTCCTGCAGGCCCACATCAAAGGACAGCTTATCTGTCTGCGACCTTGATGTCTTCAAACAGGCCAGGTACTGTGGTCAACACACACATCAAACCATATTAGAAAGATCTGTCATATACACACTCTTACGTACGTAACCTTGCTCAAATGATCGTACATTTGCTTATTTGCTTTTTAATACTGCTACTGTGATAAACTGGTTTTATTTTTTGTAATAATAACTCACGATTGTGTGATACTTCTTACCATAGAGCTGAAGGAGTGCCGCAGGAGGATAGCGTGCCCATATAGAAGAGTCTTGTGTCCACCACTGTGCGCTGCCTATAAAGATCATTCACAAACACAAAAACACACACAAATACAGTTACATGTCAACTTAAGCCCCAGCGATCTTCCTCCAACTGCTTCAATCTAAAGCTGACCTCTGGCACTCAAAGTTGACCTCAGCGAGAACCTCCTCACAGAGGATGATGACCTCAAGCTGGGGCCAAATATCTCCTGGGGAGGGTTTGCCAAACCATCTCTCCAATGAAGACATGCAATCTAACTTGTCACAGGAGATGGTGTTGCCTGTATCCATGAGTGAAACAGGATACGGGGTCATCTTTCCAGCATTCCGGCTACAAAAATGTGGGAAGGATGCACAGCTACTGTCATGTCAACATTATTAGGGAATGACTCCATTGTGGGTTAAAATGCAGGAGGGGAACTAATGATATCTCTACTGGTAGAGATAGAAAGAGGATACAGAGGAGTTTTTGTTGCTTTCTTTGGCAAGCCACTCCCATTTTACTCACCTTCCTTATGAGCCTCTAGGAAGCATTAAGGTAAGAAAGAGTGACATTATTGAAAGAACTATTGTTCTCCTGGGACTTTCAGCCACCCTCTGCATTTTAATTTTGATCTTTTGTACAACTTTTTAAGATCCTGGGGGTATAAATGACTGTCAACATTTTTGACAAGAATTGTACTACTACACTTAGTGGCATTTTACATATCAATGCCATTGGTGCAACATCCATAAATAATTTTTGAAACAGTAGCCGAGGTTCATCATAAAAATGTAACATTTAACTAAAACTTAAAGCATTGCAGTTTATTAATTATTTGTCATATTGCATCTGAGAGATACATGAATTGTGGCAGTGTTTCAAGAAAACATCCAACCACACACAGTCTCTCAGTTGCTCCGTTTCATTGTCTCTCTGTTTCTCTCAATCCCTCTCAATTGGCTACTGGGACAATGGCTGGCCTGTGATTTGATGCAGTTGTGCTGGGCAGACTGCAGCACTGCCTTCCAGGCTTCCTCTGCGCTGCTGGCTACTGCTGGCTGAGGTACTGAGCTTAATGTGGTGAAGCACATCCAGCTGCAGTCACCACAGCCTATAAACCCAAGATCCCCACTCACTTCCATGGATGGGCGATGCATTGTACAGTGAGATAAATGTGACTTACATCAGGAAACAGGGAACAGGACCTTTTAAATATGGGGACACATTTCAGCAAATAATTCAACACACCTTGAGTTGTACTATAAACAGAATTATATTAGGCTCAGTGAACAATAAAGGAAATAGATCAGGAAATACGCCATATCTTTGGTGTGGCTGTTGACTACAAGTGACATCCTTATATCAATTCAAAGATGTGACATTTAGCAGGATGAAGCCACCTGGTGTGTAAGCAGAAGATTATTTTCTCTGTGTGTGTGTGTGTGTGCGTGTGTGTGTGTGTGTGTGTGTGTGTGTGTGTGTGTGTGTGTCTCACACAACACTGTTGTGGTTTCTTTGAATAAAGGGGAGTGAGAACACCCATCTTAAAGACAAAGAGGTGGCAGTGACAGCAGAGAAGCACAAACACACCAGAGGTCGTCAGAGCAGCTCTGTCTCTTTGACTTATTGATCTCATTATTTGCCCTTTCGACCAGCGACCCCCAAATCTAACAGGTCATTGCATTTAGGATGAACAACAACAAATTCATATAGAGCCATGGAGCAAAATGAGGGTTGGCATTTACACTAGCTGTTAGTGTGTTGTCTTTGCAGGTCCTCTGGTCTCCTTGGTGTCTCAGTGCCTTCCGGCTGAAACAGCCTGAACTACCGATTTACTCAAGCCACTGTCTATCGATAAGCTCATCTGTTCAAAGACATATTGATTTCAGAGCCGTGGCGGAGATATATTCAACCTCCATTTCCCCTTTAATGGTGCTTCCCTCAGTGACATTTCAGCACAAGCGAAGAATGATGAATAGGTAGACAATATCGAAAACAGATAAACACAATTGGGAACAATGCACTGAAGTACCACTGTTAAAATGGCCAATACAAGTCTACTAAAAGTTTCAGGAGTATTTGCTACAAATGCACATGAGGTTTAAAACCTAAGAGGAAATCAAGTCATCCATCCAAGTCAAAAATAATGTCACCATGTTTTTAAAAATGCACAATATTTATATTTAAAATACTTAATTTCCAATTTGCATTTGCCGTTGGAGAGGCGTGTTTTTGTTTCATTGACAGAAGTGGCAGTGTGTGGCAAAAATAATTTGGTCAACTACAATTACAAAACAACTTAGTAATATATATATATATATATATATATATATATATATACACCTAATTTCTAGACAGCACTGACAGAAAGGATATCACACTACTGGAGAAAGAAAACCTTTTTTTTTTAATTTAAGTTGGACTCTGAATGGTATGTTAAGGCCTTAGAAGGGTGCTGATGTGAGAGGAATAAAGCTGGAATAGCAGTTAAATGTCCATTTGAGCTTTAATTTACCGTTTAATATTTTGAGTACTCTTTTTCTCTGCTGTGGCTCATAATTCCCTGCCGGCTAGTACTACCACCTGCCACAAAAAGAGTGATCCTTTACCAATAGTCTTGACGTCATTCAGTCATTCTGCTGCACAGATAGTGACAAAGGTCCCCAAAGTCAAGTCAGTGAAAAGGTGCCTTAACAAATTTAAGGCTTTATGGAAATTCTCAACATATTATTAGATTAAAGCACTTATGATCATTTCCCGTCTCGTAAAAATCTTGATCTCAGCTGAAGATCATCTCATAGCATGTGATTACTCTTCTGTGTCATGCATTTGAGATGACAAGGGATTGATATGAGAGGTGAACATACCCATCGATCCGGGCCTCGTGTCTATCATGCCAGAAGATGGAGATTATACACACAGAAAATAGAAGATAGAGATGGAAGAATTACATGTCTGTCACAGTAGTGAGAAAGAGAAGGAAACACACTTGCAAGAAGACAATTCAAACACCATCTGGAGTACAGAATACAGTGACAAATGAGTCCTGATTACAAATTGAGCCACACAGGATTGATAACACACAGATTCCCCATTCTATACTCTCCTCTTTACTTTGATTAGGTTGCCTGCTTATTTCACAGATGGTAATAATGCTGTTTTGAATGTGCAAATGTTGCACAGAACTGGAGGAAGAGTTGCAGTAATTCTAGCGCACCCCCTTCATCCTCATTAACATTCTTTCTGTAGTCAGGGTCCCCAAGCCACAGTAATGGGGCTGTTTTGATCCCTTTATAGTGACTGAACAAATGAAGATCATTCAGCTATGCTGACTGCAATAATTACAATAAACTGCTGTAGAGCACCCTATCAGTGTCTAAACAGCTAAACATAGTGTGACATACAGTACACAACTCAGGATTATGAGTATGGATTGCCTGTGTGTGTGTGTGTGTGTGTGTGTGTGTGTGTGTGTGTGTGTGTTAGGATGGGT